>CM037852.1:167357390-167409884 GCA_021234595.1 Delia radicum
TTTTGGTTTTAATTTTTAAAATTTAAAGTAAAACATTTAAAAATTATATACAATCGCACGAACTAATTTCCAGAAGAGAAAGACATTTCTTATTTTTTCATCAACATAACAATCAATGCAATATCTGTGTTTTCTACTTAAATGTATTGTTACTTTGAAAATACCTCAAAGTATGTTTTATAGCGAAAACAAAACTTAAACAAAACTTTTCTTATGAATGTTATATTTTCATCTCGGATAATTATCAATGTTGAAATTTGCAACGTTCTACAATGTTCACCTCTAGCGTAACTTTTCGCGTTATTTACTAAAAAGTTTGTTAGCAAAACCTTCGATTATACTGCTAATATTAGAAGCATTACATGTTTAATTTTTTTTTTAATTTTAATCGGTCTAGCGTAGATTTCCTTTTAAATAAAGGATCCGCCAAATAACTTTTTTTTTTTGAAAATGCTATAAAAAAAAACTACTGAATATTTTCTCAAATTTCTTTTGTATTTGAAAGTACATTCCCTTCCGGTTAATAATGGAAAATAATTTCATTCAAATGGCTGGCTTAGCTGGCCATGGCAGTATGAGCTTCATCTAAAAGATAATTTTTTTGGCAAAATTGGCACATCGGAGAAAAGAAAACGTTTATATGGCGGACCCTTTACTTAACGTTGATAGGTATAAGCAAAAATACTACAACGGAAAAGACTACACTGATATAGACAAAAATTAGTAGCAATTTCTTCTAGAAACTACTAGGAATTAGGTAAAAAATTAGTTGCTGAAAAACTGCTGAAGTAGCACATTGTTCTACTAAATATTAGTAAAATAACAATAGCAAAATAATCTATTAAATCTAAGAATTTTTTAGTCATATTTGAGCTGAATTTTAGTTCATTGAAAATAATAAAATAATCTGCTAAAATCACAAAAATTAGTAGAAAAACAATTAGTAGACAAAAAAAATCATAACAATATGTGAAATTTTTAAGTTCCTTTTTTTAATTAATGAAAATGAATATTATTCAAGTTCGAGGCCATACTCTATATTTCTTTATTAGGATATTGTTCTAGCAAATCAGCTATACAGTTTTTGTTTTCAATTTATTAATTTACCACTTCAGGAATGTATTGATCAGAGACCGAAAATAACAGTTATCCCCGAAAACTTTAACTCAAAAACTCTCTATGTTAGAGTCCACGGAGACATATACTATTATATACCAAATGATTCGTATTGAAGTGCTCTTTCAGAATCTATTGTGATCTTAAGGAAACGATCTCAACTCCACAGTTAAGAGTTATTTTTCACCGAAAAAATAAAGATCGGATGAAACTCTTAAGAAGAAAGTTTTATTTCGCCTTCATTAAATAAAACTCTTTTGAGGAGTTTTATTTTTTTCCGTCTGAAATAAAACTCTTTTGAGGATGTTTTGTTTTTCACGTCAGAAATAAAGCTCATTTGAGGAGTTTTATTTTGAAACTCATTTATGGAGTTTTATTTTTCCGTCTAAGATAAAACTCATGTTGTTTATTTTCCTCCTCTCTTTTTATTGACTTTATTGACTTTATTTGCTATAATGTGTTAAGTAATTTATTTATTTAATTTAGCGAACCTGACTTTTTCTGCGGAAAGGTTTGAACACAGGTCGCTCCATATCAATTTAAGAGCAAAGAATGCTCTTTCCACGCTTACCTGGGTTGCAGGTACACACTGTATAGTTTTTGTCAATGTATACAAGTCCGGATAGTGTATTCTTTTAGCCCTACAGAAATCAAAAACAGGTTTATCAATCGATAAGGGCCTTGGAGGAAAAATTGTCTATTTCATAGAAAGTTTTTTTTCATCCTCATTATAACTTCCTTCGCTTTATTGTTCCATATCTACATATATAAGAAATACAAACAACAACCATTTAATAATAGGAATCAAACAATAACAAATTAAAAACCCCCATGTTTTCATTTTAATGCCGATTTTTTCAATTGGAATGCAAGTGATTAGATTACACTGCCTTACAATTTGTAATGATCTTTCAAACGGCAAGCTTTGAGTGTTAATTTACATAAAATGAGATTTATTCTCAGACGGAAAAAATAAAACTCCTCAAATGAGTTTTATTTCATACGGAAAAAAATACAACTCCTCAAAAGAGTTTTATTTAATGAAGGCGAAATAAAACTCTCTTCTTAAGAGTTTCATCCGATCTTTTATTTTTACGTTGAAAATAACTTTTTTTATGTTTTTTTTTTCTTTTTAAGCCACAAAATAACTGTTATAAAGGAACTTTTTGATATCACTTATAACCGTTACGGTCCCTGGTATTGATAGATATATTTTGCGAAATTGCGAGGTTCTCATCATCAGAACACGTTTTGAAAGAAGTGACAATCCCATGCAAACATTCATATAATCTTGTTATCCCACTAAATGAGAACTAATATATGAGTTCGAAGTTAAAGATTATCACCATTGATCAACAATAAATTGAAAACTTGTTCGTTATGTGCAGGCTCTACCTTTGGTAGATATAAAATGCACGCTTTTTGTTTTTATTCTCCTTTTTATTTTTTACACTTGTATTTTTTTATTTAAAAACAAGCTGTAATCTATAGATTATTTGTTTAGGACAATATCCTAGTAAAGAAATATAGAGTACTAGCTGACCCGGCAGACGTTGTCCTGCCTAAATTGTATTTAAGGCTAATGACTTTTCAACAAATAGCAGAGTTTAATTAACCACAGGATCCCACCACTTTTTGCAAGATTATGCATATTCTTATCAAAGTAGCTCACACACAACGTTTGAAGACTCCCACTGTAATAGTACTCCAGATATGCAACAATGAATTTTTACTTCGTATGGGAGGTGCCACGCCCATTGCTTGGATCCCGCCACTTTTTGCAAGATTATGCATATTCTTATCAAAGTAGCTCACACAACGTTTGAAGACTCCCACTGTAATAGTACTCCAGATATGCAATAATAAATTTTTACTTCGTATGAGAGGAGCCACGCCCATTGCTTGGATCCCGCCCACTTTTTGCAAAACTATGCATATTATTATCAAAACAGCTCACACAAAGTTTGAAGACTCCCGCTGTAATAGTACTCGAGATATACGATGATAAATTCTTTCTTCGTATGGGAGGTGCCACGCCCATTGCTTGGATCCCGGCCACGTTTTGCAAGATTATGCACATTATTATCAAAGTAGCTCACACAAAGTTTGAAGACTCCCACTGTAATAGTACTCCAGATATGCAATAATAAATTTTACTTCGTATGGGAGGTGCCCACGCCCATTGTACCTATATAGGTCAATTGTAAATCTAAACCATCCAGGGACCAACTCAAATACACACAAAAAATTTCATCGAAATCGGCCCAGCCGTTAAGGAGGAGTTCAGTTACACACACTTTCAGAAGAATTATATATATAAAGATGGCCTCGAACTTGAATAATTTTCATTTTCATTGCACAATTAAAGGTCGAATAAACATATTTTTTTTTTTTTTAATAAAAGCTTAACTTTTTACTAATTTGGTCCAAAATTTGTATTAATTTTTCTACAATTTAAAGAATGACCATATTTGATTTGAATGAATTTGGAATATTTTTTTTGCCAAATTTGCGTATTAATTTCATGTTTTTTTTATTAATTTTTTTATTTATTTTATTTGTTATTTTTGGACTTCTTTTGTTTGTTTGATATGTTTTAATTTGATTAAGTTGGGAAGGATGAGCTTCATATTAACTAAATTTATAATGATGTAACTTTTTAAATATCGACTTAAACGAAATATGGGTGCTTCAATTCATACAATCGTTCATTCCCTAAAGTCAATTTCGCTAAATATAGTTGGGCCTTTAGTTTTGCACAAAAAATTCGAACTTTGAGGTGCGATAGAATGCGAACTAAAAACTTAGTACAGCACATATACGAGTATCATAGGAAAGCTGAATGCCTCTGTGCTCACTTTCACTGAAATCCAAACCCATTAATCCAAAAACAACCAAAATCGAATAGAAATTTTTTGGAATGACTCTATATCTAAAAAAAAAAATCATTTATTTTAATTTATATTAATTAATCCAATTATCATAATGACAGTATTATACAAAAGCAAATCAATATAACTCACAATCATACAAAACATTAAATATGCTAATAGTTTTATGTGTAAATAAGCTATACAAAATAGCGTAACTAAATAAAATAGTCATAAAACTTTAAATACCATAAAATAATTACAATATTATACCGCATTTTATTTAGTAATAAATGAAAAAGGTAATTCAATTATATAGACTATACAGAGCTTAAACTAAATGTTAAACACTTGAGTGGAAAAATATAAACAACTTAATATCTATCTGTTCACTTAACGTCATAAAATTTATAAGTTTAACATGTAAAATATAAAAAATAATCACTAACAATTTACTTTAAGCCACAAAAATGTATTCATAATGTCTATTGACATTATTGCGAAAGTCGTTTGGTTTAATATTTAATTGTGAAAAGCTTTTTGAATCTTAACATTTTAGAGGGGAAATAAAAATCAAATTGTGATCACTAACTGACTTACTTGTACTTCACTGCATAAGATTTTTAACCCTAGAAGCCACACCTTATTTGCATATAAAGGGTGATTTTTTAGCAACTTTCTTTTTGGCAACACCGTTATTGGCACCTCAGCTGTTTTCGTGTAACATGTTACTGTTAAACATGTTCAGTTTGGTCTATAATTTAAACATGAATCAACTTACAAATAAACAACGCTTGCAGATTATTGAATTTTATTATCAAAATGCATGCTCGGTTGAGAAAGTGCATCGTGCACTTCTTCCAATTTATGGTCAGTTTCTGAAGCACCTACTCCGAATTTTTTGACGTAAATTTACATTATTGGACATTAAACCACCAACACAGCATATGTAGAGTGCGGACAGGTGAAAATATCGCAGCTGTATCCGCCAGTGTTGTTCGATGACCGTGAAAAATTTTGCGAAAGGATTTGAGTGCAAAACCTTTTAAAATACAGCTGGTGCAAGAATTGAAGCCACACGACCTACAATAAGGGCTAACTTTTGTTGAATGATCGCTGGCAAAGTTGGATGATAATTCACTTTTTTTATCGGAAAATTGTGGTCAGCGACGAAGCTCATTTGTGGTTGAATGAATACGTGAACAAGCAAAATTGCCGCATACGGTGTGCAAGACCATTGCAAGAACTGCAAGAATGCATTCCCGAAAAATGCACTGTTTGGTGTGGATTATGGGCCGGTGGCATCATTGGACCGTACTATTTCAAAAAAGACGAAGGCAGGAACGTTACTGTAAAAGGGAGCGCTGCAGTGAGATGATGACAAATTTTTTTTTGCCCAAAGTGAAAGACCTGGACATGGGTGACATATTGCTTCAACAAGACGGTACCACATGACACACATCATGCTAAACAATGGCCCAATTGAGAGGCGAGTTCGGTGAACAGTTTATTTCACGTTTGGGGCCGGTTCAATTGGCCGCCCAGATCGTGCGATTTAACGCCATTAGACTACTTTTTGTGGGGCTATGTTAAGGCTCATGTCTATAGGGACAAGCGCGCAACGGTTGACGTTCTGGCGGCCAATATTGAAGAATTTATTCGTGAGATACCGGCCGATATGTTGAAGAGATTATGCCAAAATTGGACCCAGATTATGAACCATTTGAGGAGTAGCCGCGGTCAATATTTACATGAAATCATTTTTAATCATTGAATTTTATAGATCGTTCTATCGACTCAGATAAAGATTTCATACATGTCTCTAAATTTTATGCGTTTTTTCCTAATTCAAATCCGAAAAAAATTTTTTTGGAAGAGATTAAATGAGAGATTTCTTAAAACTAATGCATTTCTCACAAAATGAATAAAAAATGTGTACCATTTTATGAAAAAACTTTACAATTTTCATTAAACTATTTTCAATCAAACTTTTGCACTTTGTACACCAACTTATTAATAAATAAAATTAAGTTTTTCAAATAATTTTATGAAAACACTATTAACCTTATTAAAAGTTTTCAGTGGACGTATTTCAGCGAAAATTCGTTTATTTAATGCAAAAAAATCATTAATATCTTGCATATATTTCTCTCAGTGCATAATTTCTTATATACAAATAGTTGAGTCTGGAATTTTTATATAAATTTTGGGAATTTTCATAATCTCATGCTACTTTTAAATGCAAAGTTTCCCTTAATCAGAATTTTTATATTTTTAAAGTAATTTGCTGTGTGTTTTAGAATTCATCACAAAGTATATAAATTTTGTACTGATTTTATGTCAGAAAAAAATGGTCACCCTAGTTATATCCCACCCAGTGTTGCCAGGTTTGACGATTTATCGTCATTTGACGATATTTAATACCCAAAATAGACTAAATGACGATTGGACGATTTTTGCTTCCAAAATGACGATTTTTGGAAAATAGTTTATTATGTCAGCAATACCTTTTTATTTATCATTCTCATAAAATCGCCGGATATTTTATTAAATTTATATTACATCGTTAAAAATTACAAAAAAAAACATTGTTTTTTTATCGAAAGCTAACCTTTATTTGCTAATATGATGTGAAATACAATTTAGCAAAATGCAAATACTAGGATTAAATAAAACTTAATCCAAACCGGTTTAATTTTTTTAATTCATTAAGAGTTTCGCTTAATTTAGTTTCTGTGATTATATTTTTAGAACAGTTTTTTACATTTTTATAAAATTTAATTGGTGTTAGATTTAAATAAAAATACAAAAATTTTATATTAAAAAACAAGGCATGGACTTTTTTGCGAAACAAACAGATCTCTAGCCCGAATATTCATATTTATAAATGTTGAAACATGAAATAAATTTAACTTTCAATGAAACAAAATAAATCCGGTGAAACTTTCAATGAAACAAAATAAACAGGCCTAAAATTATAAATAAAGTGCCACCAATTTAATAATTAAAAAACATAACATTAGGTTGTTCGATAATACAAAAATTTGTACAAGTTTTTACTGGAAGGTGTTCGTTTACACAAATGCTCAGTAAAAACTGGTAAAAAGAGAGAATAAAGTGACAGTGACTGGATACATTTTTGCCAGTAAAAATTTGTAAGAAGAAAAAACATATGATTGAAAAAAATATGTATTTTTAGTAAACGAAAACAAATATTAAATTAAATTATAATTATTTATGGATTTACCGTGAAAAATATTAAAGAATTAACTAGGGAAGTTAAAAAACATTGTAAATTGTTTCTGGTCGACAATTTTAATTAACTTTTATCTTTTCGATAATGACCAGTTGATTTTTTTTTTAATATTTAAAACCAGCTGCTTTATCTATTTTACTAATTCTTACAAATTTTCCGTTCGTTTACTTTTTTGTAAATTTGTCTTACTCTTTGAAAATTTGTTACTAAGTAATTTTTACTCAACTTCACTGGAAAAGTAATCGAACAAATTATTGTTAAAGAATTTCCAAATGTTGTAAAAGAATTTAAGATTTAAAAAGTTGTGCTTCTGAAATTTTGTTCACAGAATTATGTATATATAAGTGATTAACAGTTCAAGTGGTAAAATTTGTTTCATTTACAGTTGTATTTATTTGATCTTTCAACATTTTGTAAATATGAATATCCGGGCTATCGTTGTAATATATAATGATATTCGAAGTTTAAACAAAAGAGAAGTGTCAAAAATCGTGTTATATTACAACGATAGAACGTTAACATCTGAAATGTGAATTACATTTTTGTATTTTAATTTTTATTAAAACTTTATCCTTCTTGTAACAAATATATTTTATTTTGACGATTTTTGACGATTTTCCAAAATATGATGACGATTTTGCCGATTTTTGCTAGAAATTTGACGTTATTATACTCAGCGCAGTGATGCAAAACATGGCACAATAGGGCCATTTGTGGCACTTTTAACTGCTTGATGGCCCTGTGTTACTTTCTAATCTATTTTGGCCCTCTCAGCTCAAAATTGAACTAACTACTTTAAACCGTTTAGTTCAGACTTTTATGAAATTTGCCTGATTTTTTTTATTCGATGAGAGCATATGCTAGTTCCTTAGAGAATGAAAAACGGGGAGTTGTTTAATTTTTTATAAAATCGCATTCGTACCAGGAGGTCAAGTTTTAAAATTTTTGAATGCATTACGATAAAATTTTTAAATCTTTTTATATTTGTCCAAATTTTTAAAAGAAGTGCCGCAATTTATTTTTTTATTAAAAAAAATGTGTTTTTGGAGGCTTTTTAAAATGTTATGTTATCGCAAGAGCGGATATAATTTATGAGAATTCATAAAATATGTTAAACTTTATTGTCAGAGCGGTTTGTCTTGCATTTTTTAAAAAAGCATTAAAATGACGAAATCTAATTACCAAATTAATATTATGGAACAACAATGGAGCAAAATTGATTATTAATAGGTTTTTTGTTAAAGTTCTGCCTATTATGGAGGCTCTAACTTTTCTAAAACTTCGGGTTCTGATGAGATCTTTAGCCAGATCGAAATACTAGTATCAACCTAGCTAATATGTTTGATTTGCTTTATTTTTGTAAATATACGGAGGTTGAAAGCTCGTTATAAATTGAAAATAACATAAAAATAATCTCGATGTGTATAAAACAAAAAACTAATATAACTGTAAATAATATTATTTTTTATTTTAGTAAAAATCTAATAATCGAATTTTTTAAAAAATATGGGCCTACAGGGATGATAAATGGGATTTTCAAATAGTACCAACCAGCATAAAAAATAGTAATTTTTCGACCCTCATAGTACTAAATACAAGTTTTTATTAAATTTATTTGTATTAGTTAATTTTAGTTACAGAATTTATAAAATTTTCAGACTATTTATTAAATTCACCTTTTTTGCAAGGAAATCTATTCATTACTCATTCGATTTTAGAATCACAATACAAATTTGAAGATGTTGGCAATGACCTTTTTTCGATTGTACTTTTTTAAGATATTTATTTTTCACTTTTTGAACACCTTTTTTTTTATTCGAACTCAAATAAAATCATCTTTAATCAATTCCATTTACAACGATTGGATCCAAATAACTAAGGGTCCGCCAAATTACTTTTTTTTTTTTGAACTCTTGAACCAATTGACTTTGTATGGCGTCATACCAAGGTCTTTATGCAAAATTCGTCTCAATGATGTCTCCGAAATGTTCACTTGTTGAGAACGACGGTGAATTGATGTTGATGGCGCTTCACGCACACTTTCTGCCACAGCAGCAATATTCTCGGGTGTACGCACTGTTTTAGGCTTTTCACGATTTGGTTTATGGATGAGGATGCCAGTTTCTTTCACTTTTTTCACAAGATAAGTGTTTTTCAAATCAGACATGAGCTAAGTGTTACCATTCACGAAATAAGCACTAGTTGAAAAAAAAAATAGAACTGTTGTGTTGTTGGAGATGTACTTCTGAGACTATGTATGCAAGAATAAAAACACCGTGTATTGAATAAAACTAGTTTTAATCACAACAAAACTCGACCTGACGATAGATCAGTGCGCTAAAGCGCTTTGTCTAACATGTAGTGCGAGTGCATGTGGCATTAGAAATCAGTTTATCTATACCACGGTCAGTGATTGCACAGAAAATTTCATATAGACGCAATCGAACAAATAAAAACACAACAAATATTACATTATTTAAAAAACAGGGTCACTGATGAAGGTTCAATACCAGAAACTGCGCAGTCTGATTAAGGAAAATTGAAAATTTTACAATGTAGTTATGATTTTTAGAAAATACACTCAATCTTATCTACCACGTCTTTCACAATTAAAATTAAATAAAATTGCATATTAATAATATTATTAATTGCAATTGTGTGAAAAAGACGTTAAAATTCAAACTCAATCTTTAATTTTATTTATATGTAAATAGTACTAAAAGAGGCAAAGGAGTACAATGGTACTTTTCCGGATCAAATAATACCAAAAAAGTACTATAGTACTAACTTTATCACCCCTGTGGCCCTATCAATTTGGCCCAAACAAAAAAACTCAAAATGCATCACTGACTCAGCGAACCTGGCAACACTGACCCCACCTTAGGCATTATTAAATTTGTTTAAGAATTTCTATTCTCTTCTCTCTCAGATACAAAGTAGCATACATTGCGTATGAGTGATATTTACAACATTTGATATAAATCAGTCGTATGCAATACAAAATAGTACAAATAATATCAGAATTCCATAATAAAAAAAAAATCTAATACAAAGGGCCAATTGCAACCCAATTCTTTTTTGTTTAGAATTCTAATATCCAGTAAATAAAATTACTTTGTTTTTATTTCTGAAGTACAGTTGAATAAAAAAACCTTGTCAATGGTTATACAGAACGAAATTATTGTTGTTTAGAATACCAGAAAATAGTTTAGATGCTTAAAAAGATGTCAATTATTTAAGTTTTAATGAAGTTTTCAAATAGTTTTGTACAACATTTTCATTATTCGTACACAGAACATTTTGTCATTTAATGAAAATGTGTCATTTTGTTTTGCATCATAGCAAAAATATCATCAACATCATCTTATAGTACGTAGATTGGAATATGGACTAACCATAGAGCCATCACCATCATTACAACAACAATAACAGCAACAACCACATATCTATGTCTAATATCGTAAAAAGTTGCTGACTAAAGTACTTTTAGCTATTAGTTTGATAAGGACCTTAAACAACAAACGATAGGAAGAAAAAAAAATTACACACAAATATAAGATGAGAAGCTGTTGAAAACCACTTCAGAAAATTGTCAACAACATTTTTTTTTTTCAAGTAGTGGATGAGCTCATCGAATAACAACAACACAAAAGATATCCCAACTTTATATGTTTGAAGGTATTTGTCTGGGTGGGTTATTATTGGTGTATGTATGTGTGCATTTGTGTGCGAATGTTTACAAGTAGTATTAAAAAAAAAAAAAACTGTTGTTACAGTCAAGTGATAAGTCTTTAACAGTGTTGCCAACTTTTTTAGAGCAAACAGCGCAACAAAAATTGTAAAAAGCGTAAACAAACGTTATTTTTTGTTTAAATATATGTAAAATAGCCCAAGACACATTTTTTTTCTAATTTTATTACAAACGACCATAAAAAAGTATTTCTTCACTGAAAATATCGGCCTTTATTCTAGTATTTTGTTCGTGCTTTCCCAAAAATATTTGTCAAACTTCATAAAACTGGAGATTTCGTATAAATTTAACAGACAAGACCATTATAAAAGTGGCCTTTGATTGTTTTTCTCTTAGGATTGTCAAAAATTGGAGTTTCAACATTTCTTCACCGACAATTTCGGCGTTGAGTTCAGTATTTTGTTTGTACTTTTGCCAAAATGTCTGTCAAACTACATTAAAAAAAAAAAAATTTTCGAATCAACTTCAGAGACAACATAGTTTAAAATTAAGCATTTGATTGTCATTTTCCTTATATAGTGCTTAAATCACCAAGTTGGCATCACTGGTTTTTAAGTACAATTATTTTCTTCTTTATTATATCTACTACAACTGGTCTTTGAGTACTAAAAATTTCCGTTTGAATTTTGTGTAGGTAAGTAATTTTGAAATGAGAGGAAATGGCTTTAGTTAGGACAGTGGTTAGGTAACACCAAAGAAAAATATGTCTCTCAATTGTTTATACTTAACAGAATTTAGGAACTTTAATTTAATTTAAAAAAACTAACAAGGAAGCTACATAGTGATGAATCCACAGATTTAAATGAAATTTGCATATGTTCTAAAGGACAAAAAGAAAATATTAGTCACCTGACTCGTTCCATATCACACACTGGAATTTACTTACGCAAGTCTTGAGTTTATAGAAGAGGGAGGAAAGAGAATGTAAGGGGGTACAGAGTTGCCCGTACTTCAATTCCGTTTTGTTTTGTCATCCGCAAGTTGGCTGCAGGTTGATATACGAAAATTGCTGAAACAAACTTTTCCTGTGTGAACACAAAAGCAAGTCCAAAGGAGAATTGAAGAAAACTTGCGCAAGTAAAATTGCCGTGTGTGAACAGGGACTTACATAATCGTTCCTATCTTTTCAACGGTTAAAGCTTCATTATTGAGTTTATACATCATTTTGAAGCTATGGTTGTCGTGCTTTAAAATAAAATAAGAAAAAACTAAAATGCATTTAGTCAAAATCTTCGGTTTAGACCGCTGTATTTCAAAAAAACTGTTTTTTTAAATACCCCAAAAAATATTTGTTATTTACAAATTATTCCACTTTGCCGTTGCCAAATTCCAATGTGGATCTCTTGAGAGATCTAAAGTTATGGAGAAAACGCTAAACAAAATATAGTAGAAAAATATAAGGGTGATTTTTAAAAAGCTTTATGATTTGATTAAAAAAAAATAAATAAAATTTAGAGAAATGTATGCAATTTTTATTTGATTCTATAGAACGATGTCTATAATTCAATGTTTAAAGATCATTTCATGTAAATGTTGACCGCGGCTATGTCTCAAATGGTTCATACGCTATGTGCAATTTTGGCATACTCTCTCCAACAAAATAAATTCTTCAATATTGGCTTCAAGTTCGTAAGCCGTTGCGGGCTTGTCTTATAGAAGTGAGCCTTAATATAGCCACACAAAAAATAGTCTAATAGTGTTAAATCGCACAATCTAGGCGGCCAATTAACCGGCCCCAAACGTGAAATAAACTGGTCACCAAACTCGCCTCTCAATTGGGAAATTGTTTCGCATGCTGTGTGGCATGTGGCACCGTCTTGCTGAAACCACATGTCACCCAAGTTCAGCTCTTCCATTTTGGGCAAAAAAGAAAAAAAAAATTTGTAATCATCGCACGGTAGCGGTCACCATTCACAGTAACGTTCCTGCCTTCGTTGTCTTTGAAAAAGTACGGTCCAATGATGCCACCGGCAAATAATCCACACCAAACAGTGCATTTTTCAGGATGCATTGGTATATCTGGCAATGATTCTGGCTTCTCTTCACATCAAATACGGCAATTTTGTTTGTTCACCAGAAATGAGCTTCATCGCTGAACACAATTTTCCGATAAAAAAGTGGATTTTCATCTAACTTTACCAGCGCCCATTCACCAAAAGTAAGGCGTTGTTTTAGGTCGTGTGGCTTCAATTCTTGCACCAGCTGTTTTTTAAAAGGTTTTACACCCAATTCCTCACGCAATTTTCCCCGTAGTGAAATAACAGAGGCCTAATTGCTGCGCACGGTGCGGAATCGATAATTTGCGGTCATCAACAACACTGGCGGATACAGCCGTGATATTTCCTCTGTCCGCACTCTACGTATGCGTGTTGGAGGTTTAATGTCCAATAATGTAAATTTGCTGCGAAATTTAGTCACAAGATTCCCAATAGCCGCCTTAGAAGGTCGCCCAAACTGAATATAAATCGAGCTTGAATTTTAATAATAAAATTTAGTAATCTGCAAGCGTTGTTCGTTTGTAAGCCGATTCGTGGTTAAATTATAGACCAAACTGAACATGTTTAACAGTAACATGTTACACGAAAACAGCTGAACTACCAAAAACAGTGTTGCCAAAAAGAAAGTTGCTAAAAAAATCAGCCTTTACATAAAAGAATATAGTTTATAAAAATAAAAAATAAAAGTTTTACAGAAGTAGTTGCACATAATTGTCCATATCTCTTTAACGGCTAAAGCTACTGTACAACAGAAAACTGTACACACAGAAAAATGAAGTGCCAACCCAATTTATAAGTGTATTCTGGTGCCTATAACACAACCACATGCAAATGTAATTTCTTAATATTTTGGGCGTTGCTACTAAAATTCGATTGTATTAACCGAATTTTCTTGTGAAACCAAATATTCAGTGGTACCAACTAATTTCAGTCGTTGTAACCGAATTTTGGTTGGCGAATTGCTAAATTCTTTCTGTGTGTATTAAATAAAGAGCCATGTTAAACGCCTTTTGATAAGAAAAAAGTCTTAGATAGAACTAAATCCGCTTTTCTTTAGTATTTTAGCATACGAATTACTTGTCAGTCAATGGTTTCAATGATTTTCTTAAATAATAGCATTAATATTCTGAAGGAAAGCACTATTTCTTGTAGCCTAGTGGACCCATCAATGGTTTCAATATTTAAGACAAAATGAACATAAATCTACTGCAATGGAAATAGAAAATTTCTGTGTACAATATTCCGAAAATGTTAAGGGCTTTAATATTTTGACAACATTTTTTTTTTAATGATTTCTTATGGGTCCAAAGTGGATTAAAAATAGCAATCAAAATAAAAGTAAAACTTGAATTTTTAAGGACAAATCAAGCATTAAATATTATATATTTTCTGAGTACACTGTGTATGATTTGTTACTGACGAATTCTTTTGTTTTCTCAAAAAACTCCCCCGTAGCCAAGGGTGGGGTACCGCCACCCCTCCCCGAAAAATGATCTTTGGAAGAAGGTTATAATTATTTTTAATCATATTAGAAAAATTCTTCACAGAACTTTTAATAGATTTAAAAGTCGTAATTCTTCTATTTTAAAACTTCTTTGGTCCGGCTTTAATTAAGTCTTGCAAAATTATTAATACTGAACGATTTACAACTCTAAACCGGTTTTAGCAATAAAACACTCTAATTTTGTAGGGTTTGTGATGGCCAGAGAAGAACAAAATGGCAAAATCAATGGCGTTTATGGAAAAAAAAAAAACTATTAAAAAAGCAAAAGTGACAAATTACACTTTTAAGAAAAAAAGAAAAAATTTTTGAGAAAAAAGGAAAAAATTTTGAGACAAAAAGCATTTAAAAGCGAAAAAAAATCAGAAAAACCCAGTTGAAGCTCCAAACCCTAAAGAAAAAGTTGTTTTAAGCCCAAACATGATAAATAAAAAAAATTTCTAAATAAGCAAATATGGGGGCAAATGCAAAAGAAAAGCTGAAAAGGCAAACTTGTCTTCTCTGGTGATGACAAAAATTATTTAAAGTTAAACATTTTTATTTAAAACGTGAAAAAAAACTATATATCAAAAATTTAGGAATACTCGTTGTATAATTTTTAATAGAAAAAGCGGAAACTTTTTTATATATGAAGTTAATCAAAGTATTTCTGAAAAAATTCCTTTCATGGTGGATAATAACGCTCATTTAGAATGCTGTTATTGTAGAATATAATCAACTGAATATACGTGAAGTCTTATTTTACCATGCACTTTTTAAATTTAAAATAAAAAAATTATATTTTTTAACGCTTTTAAAACGCACCGGATGACAATTATCAACATTATTATCAATAAAATGTTTAATTGAAATTGAATTGAAACTACAACACAAATGTAAAATCTGTTCTGAAATCTTGTTTGCAGTTAAACTGTGTTTTTTTTCTAGTCTTCAGCAAAAAATTGTTTAAGACTTTGAAAATTGCCATATCAAAGCCATATTTAGCTAAAATAAAAAAAATTTCTGTGTACACAATTCCGAGAGCATTTCGCGCATGAAATATCAAACCACTGTACATACCACATTAAATCCTACAGATAGTACTACTAAGAAAATGAACATTCTTCGGCATTTCATATCATCAGCAATTTGGTCAACAGCAGCAAAAAAAATAAGATTTTCTAAATCTTATATTCGTTGTGTGTGTTATAATATATTTTTGTTCTCCCATTCATTATTTTCTTATTCTTTGTTATTTCAATATCTACTACATATTACTTTTTTTTCCATAGATGTTGTCATGCCTTTCTAAGGTAAAATGTTAAAGAAAACAACAAAAAATTATAAAAAAACAAAAACTTCAAAGAAAATGTTACTGGATTACTGTTGCTGTTAATGCCACAACTACTGACTATTACTTTTAAAATTGGAGTCAATAACAATCAAAATCCACAGAGTAATATACACAGATTAAAAGTAGATAAAATAACAAAATCTTCCTAAAAACACAAATTGCTCATACTTTTGCATACAATTTTACACACACATGCAGAAATTAACCGAAGGGTATTATCCTTCTTGTGAAACATCTAAATATTTATGATATTTGCAATATAAGATTTACATCCATTAGTAGGATTCTTATTATTGTAGTTCAATGTAAAAACTAAAGTTGTTGAGAGAAACCGAAACCACAAAATTTTAAATAATGTGATAGATTTTGGTCAATAATTAAACAAAAAGTTTGTTATTATTGAAAAATTTATATTATATTTTGTGACCTGTAATTGTGCAACGAAGACCCAAGGAAAAAATTTGTATATAGTCATATATAGCTTTATATAGTTTGATATAATTATATATAACTAAATATGTGGCCATATGTAACGATATATATTTTCATCCCATATTTATTTTTACGAACATTTTAAATACATCTCTTTATTTAATCATATATCGCTATATCTCACTTTATATATAGGCAGATCTTTTTGATCTCATCATATATACTTAATAAAACAATTTGAGGAAAAAAACTAAATTTTGACAAATTCACATCTAAAATTCTCTCTATGATTTGATCCATGTAAGTAATAAATATTTACTTTCAAATAAATTATGAAGAAATAATTCAAAACAATTTGTGCTCTGGTATGACATTTTACATACCTTAAGCTTCTAACCTTGATACTTTGACGAAAATCGACCGTAATCTGCAATGTTTCGTCTAGGTAATTATATTTTTTTTGTTTAATTTAGTACGAGTTTTTGTGTGTACCAAATTTAACTTGGCTAAGATGATTTTTCTTTAAGAGGAAGAATTATGCAATTTGCTTTATCAAAGGAGCTTTATTCTAAAGTCAACATGCTTAAAAAATCTACCCGATTCAAAAAAGGTATATTCTATTTATTAGAAAAAGTCATCTCTTTTTCACTTTTCACAATGAAAATTTTGGTTAAGGTATGACTTTGCATGCTATGGTTCTTCAAAAAAAAAAAAAACAAAATTTTCCTTTCTAAAGCATTGTCATCTGTATCAACTAAAATTTAGCGCGTGCATCTGGAAGGCGCTTAAGATGAATCTAAAAGAAAACAAATATTATCCAGATGAAACAATTCAGTTTATAATTGCTTTTTTTGCCAATAATTGTTTATTATACTAGAGCACAAAAGTGCATAATATTTTAGAAAAGAACGCTGCACTGCAAAATTGTACTTAAAATAAATGGAACGAAGTTGTAAAAAACGCCAGTGAACAAACGGTAAAAAAAAATATTAAAATATTTTGCCAAGAAAGTGAGTGTAACATGACCGAACTTGTATATATATCGCTGTCGAACAATGAATATTTTTTTAAAAATTACCCTACTAAAAACGTTACATACCCGATTAATGTAGTCATATCAATTTTTATGTGACACTATATGTAATCTTATTAAATTTCATCCGAAATATGTATCGGTTTGCATGGCTTTAGATCTAATCTGATGCAATTAGATAAATGCACAGTACAATTTTATCCGAATTATGGCCCGATGTATTAGATTGAAGATACACATTAGAATAAACGAAGCTTATTTATATTTTTTGATAAGTCAGATCTGCCGTGATGACGCACAGTGGGATAAATCACAAAATTTGTGGAAATAATTCGGCCATTTGTTATCAAAACTTAAACTCCATTTTATGTATTTTATGCATGTTCCAAATTTCATTGCAATCGGACCACAAGTTAACAAATGGCCGAATTATTTCCACAAATTTTGTTATGTATCCCACTGTGTGACGGTGCTTCCATAACTAAAACTGAAGAAAATGTGAGTGTCATTAAATTCTGTGTAATACTGAAACAACGCATGCTAGCCTCTCTTCGTGAAAAAATGGCCCCGGTTGTATATTTAAATACGATATGGGATTAAGCCCACAAGTCGCCAAACTCGGAAATTTAAAAGCAGCAATGATGTGCAAGTTTAAAAACAAATGGAAGCTTGCAAATTGGTAATTAAAGAAGAGAAACACATCAAATTTAAAAGATTTAGAAACATTTCCGAAAACATGAGTGGAAAAATGCCTCTCAATAATATTACGCATATCCTTAGTTGATCCTTTTCCTTCGACATTAAATGCAGTAATACCAAATAGTGGCTTTGCCACGAAATATTATTACTATTATTATTTTAAGTATATTTTAATCAAAACTAAATATAATTTTTTTATAAATATATTGTATTACTAGCAGTTGCATTTTTTTTGTTCGCACAGAATAAGGACTTTTTTTCTTAAATAACAAAAATACGAAACATTTAATTGGCTAGTTTAGATATAGTCACTTTATTTAGGTAACTATAAGATTACAAAATAAAAACCAACGTAGCAAACTAATTGGAAGCAATTAAGAGCACACAGACGTAATTAAAGATAGCAGGACTCACCGTTGCATTTTGTTTTGCTCGCAACTGTATATATACGTTTTATCAAAATTCTATTCTGCTGTGTAAGACGTATATATACGTCGACTAAACATAAGTGCAGCATGTGTTTTTTTTTTTTTTATTTCGACGCAACCAGCGAAGGTTTCACTTATTTTGACTACGCAGTTAATTAGCTAAACTACTTATTTCACTAAATACGATTTTGATGTGTTTGGGGAACTCAAGTTAACTAATTTTCACGATTTAAAAAAAGTTTTTTTTATTTTTACTCCACAAAAGCTTAGTCTAGCAATATCAAACACGCGAATCCCCTAAAAGCAATGCGTAACTATTATCAAAAATTCTATGTTTTGCAAAAACAAAACAGCTTTAAAATCGAACGGGGGAACAGAATAAAAAATGCATTTAAAAACTGCATATGAGTCATTCCATGTCAGACCGTACGATTTTTGCTAAAAATTGACTTTCATGTCGCCGATGTCTTTCAAAATTTTATTACGTATTCTTCATTAAAAAATATTTTACACATGTTTCCATGTTTCTTTTTCAAAAAGTTATGTGCATTTGAAAATCGTCAAAATCGGGAAAAATCTTCCGACATGACCACGTTTAAACTAATGTTTTTCTAAAACTAGTGAATGGATTTTAAAGTTTAATACCTTTTCTTAATACCTTCTTTTAAAAATTATTTTTTTTTATTTTAAATTCCGATTTTTTTCCATTTTTTTCCATTGCAGTGCCACGAAAAATTACATTTTGTATGTGAACATTAGGCAGGGTCGATTTGTATGGAGGCAAAAAAATCGCTCAACGTTCAAGAAAAATCGTATTCTAGGGATCAAAATAAGAAACTTTGCCGAAGGAACCATACCTCTAAAACGAATTCTGATGTCCCGACTGTTGACCCGTAGGGTCAAATTTTGAAAAATTCCACTTTGACCCATTTAGAGTGCCCCAATCGAGTCCAAATGTATGACCGACCCCTACTAACTTTGGAGGGCCGACCCACCCATGTCAGTGGC
Source organism: Delia radicum (assembly GCA_021234595.1). Taxonomy (NCBI): domain Eukaryota; kingdom Metazoa; phylum Arthropoda; class Insecta; order Diptera; family Anthomyiidae; genus Delia; species Delia radicum. The sequence continues at coordinate 167,376,815 of CM037852.1, forward strand.
ACACCCCATGGAACCCCCTGGGGGGTTCCCCATACAAACATTTCAAAAAATCACCATTTTTGGCACTTCACATGAAAAAGTCAGCGAAATGGCTATGTTTTTTTTTTGGAGGCTATTTTTCTCTTTAGAAATTTATTTAGTCAGAACATATGTAAATGAAAAAATTAATTTAACTTAGTAATAGAAAAAAATAGAAAAAAAATGAACGTTGTTTTTACAACCCTTTTTGTGGACTTTTTATGGCACCTTCTTAAGAAATGCGCGTTTTTTTTTTGCGACCATTTTAACAATTAAGGTATCACTGTGATGCACCGTAACCCTTTTAAAAAATGAAGGTATCACTGTGACACAATTGCAGGTAGTAAAATTGCACAGCTGCATATCGTAAACTTACTTCTGTGGTTTTTTTATGGCACCTACTTAAGAAATGAACGTTGTTTTTACAACCCTTTTTGTTGGTTTTTTAAAGAACTTTTTATATTCGGCAAGGTGGAATAACGGACTAAAAAATAGTATAAATAAATAGATAATATACCTTTTGTCTTCATTACGTTTTCGACTATCAAAGAAAGTAAACTTGTTGGTACTATTTTAAAAATCCATTTATCTTCCTATTACAATGATCCCACCATCCTGTACACCGCAAATGAAGCCACAACAACATCAACCACTATCGAAAACCCAATGAGTCATATACCCAAGCATGATGTTACTGTTTTTGGTGTGTCTACTGATTTGACTGATCTTAATTTACCAACCCATGTGGATATCTTGAGATATTATTTTTACTTGAGCGAACGTGCTAAAACAAACCAAAAAAAGTTTTTGTAAAAATCATTCACTATTCAAGTACAAAATAAGTTGATTGGAATTTGGGAAAAACTTGGTATGGAAATATTGCCGAAAAATTATGTATCTATTAAATTGAATAGATTGCTTGACAAATATCAAGACGAAATCAAGAGCAAAAAGGAAAACCCAAAATTTCCAGATTTTCTAAAATCTCTGGAAACAATTTTACACATTGGAACATGTAAATGCGATTTGAAGGCAGCTCTATGTACATGCGGCTTGGTTCTAGAACGCCTTAAAGAGTTTATGCACGATCAACATAATCAGAGAAGACTAACAGTGGATGCATTTATGATGGAAATTGAAGAACAAGGAGCAACGTCTATGTCATCAATGCCAACATACCAAGATCCCGATGATTCAACATACGCAACCGCCATCGGTTCAAGAAGATATGGATACAAGCACAAGTTCACAATACACAGAAAGATACGATTGTTTTAACTTTGCCTTGATATGTGACAGATTTGGTGTGCCTGATAGAGTAGCACCACAATTAGGAACCGCCAGGCACGTAGCTAGGAATTTGTTTCGGGGGGGGGGCTTTCCGATTTTTTATTTTGATTATATATTTTTTTTTGCACACTAGAGAACAGTTTTTTTTTTTTTTGTTGTTTGCTAAATTTTTACCTACACGTAATTTGCAATCATAAATTAATAATAGAAATCGCTTTCTCAGGTCATTTTGCAACAAAAACCTCCCGCATAAAGTGCATTTCCTTAAAATGCATTTTTTCATTTTTACTTATTGTGTTCATTATTTTGAGAATTTTGATGTCTATATCGCGAAACAACGCTTTAATCTGTTTGATCACAATCCGCGGAACACGTCAAATTTAAAAACGTTTGTGTACTTTAAGTTGGATATGCATCTTTATTGTCTAATTACGTTAAATTTTTAGCTAAATATTATTTTTTAGTTTAATTAAATAAAAGAAGGATTATGCGGAAAACTTTTTGAAAACCGCGAAAAATAAATTGCGTTACTTTATATTTGTATGTGCTAATATACGTCTAGGGTAGCTAAAACTTGATAAATGTAAAAAAAGTAAAAAAAGTTTCAACTTCTAATAACCCGATTAAAATTAATATGATGCTTTATATAATCATATGAAATTTAATATGAGTCTTAATACAGTTTTATCCGAGAAATGGGCATAACATCCCAATAATGACGCGATACAATTTAATACGATTGTATATCTGAACTGAGCTATAGTTGTATCCGGTTTTTTATTTTAAAACGTCATGAAAATCCGAAATATCTATTAATCCTTTTAGACTTTAGCTAAATTTGTAACAAATTCCATAGCATTTGGATATTTTATTATATTCAAAAATAAAAAAAAAATATAATGAAAATTAAGATTTTGTGGAATTGACTAACTTACACAATTGAATAACAAACACGGAAAAAAACGTTGAAACTAAATTTAGAGTTTTAGATTGAAAAAAATCTTAGACTAAATTAAGAACTCATAATGTTATAAATGAAACAAATTCTTTTTTTAGGGTTAAGAACCAGAAAGAAATCAATTAAAAAGACAAAAATTGGGGTAAATTTTGTGTATACAATTATACATAAAATGATACAATTAATTGTACTATTGTATTGTTGTAATCCAAAATATGATTGACAAATTTTCTAGTGTGACTCTGCATGGGGTAATATACAATTTTATCCAAAATAAAATTGTGTTTTTTAAAATATGATATAATATCAAAATATATATTATTTTGCAATGTCTAAGTATATAAATATAACGTAATTATTAATTGGATTAGTTTTAGCGTATTCTAAATGCAATATACAATTATACGCAACTATATATGACCTCATATTAATTTTTTTCTACGAAATGAATTGTATATTTATATAGTTATGTCCGTTTTAACTCGGGAAATTAAAGATTTATAACCGTCCAAAAAACAAATTAAAAGGCAAATATCCTATATAAATTGTCTGACACTTACAAGGAAGCTTTTCCTTTAAATTTTCCCTTTAAAGGTTCCCTTTAAAATTAATGAAATTCGGATAGGTGATAAAGCAACAAAAATATATTAAAAACGTATTTATTATTGAAATTGGTATATAATTTTGGTATATAATTTTTATATCTTATTTAAACTAAATTATGTATTTCCAATTCACTTTGATTTATATTTTGGACAATTTCAAATGCTTCTCAAATTTTCTTTAATCAATTTTTTAAATAAAAAACCCTTTAAAATTTCTAAAAAAAAAAACACAACATCGTTATAGCACAGACTGGTTTAGCTGCTTGATTTTAAAATGTCGCATTTCAAGGAGCGCCGATAGAAATTTGTTTACACTTAGTCTAAAAAAAAAATTGAGAAAATTTGAGTCACATTGGACCACGTTAAAACATTATGCATATCGATCAATGTTTGAGGCTTGAATTTGTTTCCAAAAATTAAAAAAATATATGAGATATCGTAATATATATCGTAAAAAAAATACTGAAAACTATGTTACCAGATGCGTGCGTAGCAAACCAAATTTAAATAAAAGATTGCACTGTAATAAGTAACGACATTTACGGCACAAGTAAACTTAATTTTGAGTCTTAGTGGTATCTCCATTTTAAAAGATTATGTCAAAATACACAGAACATTGTCAAAAAAATTTCAATTAAACTGTTGTTCGATTTCAAACTTACTTTCAATTAACTGTTTAATTGAAAATGAATTTGGTATAGTTGGTAGTTTGAATTTGGTATCAGTTTTTATAACGTATAATAACAACATTGAAACAATGTAAAAATTTTAAAAAGTCGCCAAAATTAAAAAAAAAAATCGTTTTAAAGTTAAAAATTCGCGTTTCTTTAATTTTGGTGATTTTTTTTAAATTTTTTTCAAATTTGGCGTTTATTTTGGGAGTTTTTTTTGAATTTCTGCAATTTTGAGGATTGTTTTTTAAATTTTGGCAATTTTTTTTTTTTCAAATTTTGCGATTTTTTCAAATGGTCTCGATTTTTTTAAATTTTGGCACTTTTTTTATAATTTTGGTGATTTTTTTAAATTTTGTAATTTTTCCCAATAGTAACAATATTCAATTAAATTTTTAATAGATGTGAATAAAACTATATGTAGTTGAAAATAATATTAATTAAATAGATACAAATTATTTTAGTGTTACTACAATTGCATCAACACGACCGAATTCAGTTTAACTTTTCTGAATCAACAAATACTTTAATTAAAACTCAATTTTAGTTTTTCTGTGTAGACATATTTAATATTTAGTTTGCATTGTCTCAAACAATTTTTGATTATACTTTAAGTCAAAGACTTCGAAATCTCTTATGAAATGATTTTATTTATTGCTGTTTTGTTGTTTTCTAACGAAATTTTAAGATTCGAATCATATAAAACTATTTCCTATTTGATCCAAGTCAAAAATAATTATTTTCATATTAAATTTATCAATAACATTGTTACTTTCTAACGAATTGTATTAAGTTTTTAAATTTTTCAAATCATTTCGGGGGGGGCTCTAGCCCCAAGCCCCCCCGCCTAGCTACGTGCCTGGGAACCGCTCTTTTGCAAGATTGTAAAATGAAAGATAAACATGGCAATCTTCATACTAGGATGGTAAAAGAATATCTTCTTGTTATTTTGAGAGAACCGAATTCTGAATTGATTGGTTACGTAAGACTTTAACATGAAACCGCTGAATACAAAACAACCAAATTAAATGATTTTTTCAACGATAAAAATATATCACTGGATGCATTAATTGGCATATGCACTGACGGTGAGCCAACAAACACTGGCCCACACGGTTGTATTATACGACGATTCGAATTGCTGTTAAAAAGGCCATTGCATTAGTTCGTTTGCCTTCTACACTTCAACGAACTTCCGTTTCGGCATTTGTTTGAAGCTTTGGATAAATCAACCAGCACTGGACCAAGATCGGCAACCGGAAAACTGAGCCGTCAAATCGAAAATTGTGAAACTCTTCCGGTAAGTTGTTGCTATCACTCATTTATTATAATTGTCAACCGTTTTTAATTATTTTATTATTATATATTTTCAGGTGGTGGACGGCTTTCAGAAAATTGAGTTGAAAAATATGCCCCCTGCTCCAGAAAAAATTGAATTTTCCACCGATTCGAAGTACTTATATGACATGGCCCATGCAATTTCTAGCGGCGTGGTTTCGGTGGATCTGGCTAACATCAAACCAGGGAAAATTGTACATTCTCGCTGGCTCACTAAGGTCGCTAGATTATTACAATTGTATGTGACAACGGAAAATCTACATGAAAATTTAAGAATTCTGGTTGAATTTATAATTAAATATTATGTGCCAATGTACTTCAATATCAAGTATTACAGCTATGTCGTGTACGGTAGTGTATTATTTTTCAAGTTCATTAGTTGGTCACGATTTCTAGAACCTCGTTTATGCAGAATTGTCAATCAAGTAATTACAGATAATTCATATTATGCGCATTCGCAAAATATCTTGTTATCAATGTTGTTTGATTATAGGAAAGAAAAGCGCGACTGTGCTATTAAGAAAATTCTACGCTATCGAACCGATGTTGACGACCCATCGAACCTTAGAGTTTAAAAAAAAAAACACATATAAACTTTAATTGCACTAGTTGCACGGAAATGATCAGTTTGAATGATATAAATAACGTATTTGAACCACCATTCACGCAAAGCATTCCGTACGATACATTGAAAGAATATTTAAATCAAGATGATCCACCGTTTTTTGATCCAAAAATTCCATCACACATACAAGGAACGGAACGACACGATCAATTGCTACCTAGCGTTTCCAAACGAGTTATACCGGGAAATGTAGAGGCTGTTATGGCGACGACATTAGAGAGCCGTGCAAAATTGCCCAGACTTGAAAGCAAAAAAGACTTCAAACAATAATTTTTTGTAGTTTCCTCTCTATTACTAAGTTACATTCATGTTTTCATTTACATATGTTCTGACTAAATAAATTTCTAAAGAGAAAAATTAACTCCATAATGAAAAAACATAGCCATTTCGCTGATTTTTTCATGTAAAGTGCCAAAAATGGTGATTTTTTGAAATGTTTGTATGGGGAACCCCCCAGGGGGTTCCATGGGGTGTGCCACTGGCATGGGTGGGTCGCCCCTACAAAGTAAGTAGAGGTCGGTCATACATTTGGACTCGATTAGGGCACTCTAATGGGTCAAAGTGGAATTTTTCAAAATTTGACCCTACGGGTCAAAAGTCGGGACATCAGAATTCGTTTTAGAGGTATGGTTCCTTCGGCAAAGTTTCTTATTTTGATCCCTAAAATACGAGTTTCCCTAAACGTTGATCGATTTTTAAATCGACCCGCCCTAGTGTCCACATTAGATATTAACTTGGATATAATAAGTGCAAGAACCACACGCTAACAAATTCATATTGTTCTTGAGCATTATTTGTTTTGCTTTTTCTATTTGCCCTTCGAATTTTTTTGTATGTTTTACTTTAAAAAAGCATTGTTGCAATGGTACTACAATGGAAAAAAATAGAATCCATTCGACTTCCATTCTCAAAATTACACGGATTATTAAGGTTATATTGAGCTTTAAGAAATATTTTTTTCATATTTTCGACTTATTCGAAGATGGTGGAAACAGAAATTAAGTTAAAAAATCAAATTTTAAAATAAAAAAATAAATAAAATAATAAAAAAAAATAATTTTTAAAAAGAAGGTTCAAATACCTTTAAAATGAAACATTAGTTTAAAAGTTTAGAAAAACATTAGTTTAAAAGTTGTCATGTCGGAGGATTTCTCACGATTTTGACGATATTCAAATTCCCATAACCTTTTCAAAAAACATTTTTAATTTTTTTCTGGAAACCCGGGGTGAAATATTTTTAATGTTTAATACGTCTAGCAAATTTAAAGTAAATGGGAAGAGGGTGTTGTAAAAAAGGTATTCGGTCTGACATGGAATCACTCATATGCATAAGAAGTAGTTGCATTATTATCAAAAAGTAATTATTTAAAGTAAGTATTTTAAAGACAATAATATCTTTTAATCACTTTTAAAATCAGTCTAATACTAAGAAAACTATCTGGTTATACCTGCTCAAAATGCTATACTGTCTTCAATATTTTTTATATTTTGTACAAAAAAAATTAAAATCCTAAAATAAATTAAATAGCTGGGTTTTTATAGGGAATAATGTCACAGTGTAGAAACGGTTAAAGAAATGTCATTACTTTTCTTACTACCAGAAATGACACCAGCTAACTTTCTGCATTACTTTAGCACAAATGATAAAATGTGCCCACACGGGACTCGAACCCGTGCCACCAAGTTGTCAGTCAACCCATCTATCATCTGACATATCTCGGCATGTTATACTTGATAGTTAAAAAACATAAAAGACTTGCTTGCACAAAATATATATCTTACAAAAAATAAAAAATAATTAGCTATATATGTACTCACTAGAAGATACAAAATAATATGAAGATAAAAAAAATATATAGAGCAATTCCATATGAAAGCGATCACCTTTTGGACGACCCCTCTCCGATTTTAAAATAAATAGTCTCAATCGATTGCCCAGCAAAAAATAATGTACCTGCATATTTTTTTTTTTTTATAGTGACTGGTTTAGTGGTGGTGTGCACCACTGTCATGTGACAAAATTGAATAATTCTTCATAAGGGACGCAACGAGTGATAGCTCGTTGGAAAGGTATTGAATCAGGCTTTAATTGAAAATAAAATTTTCCTAATTTTTCTTGTTAAATAATTAAAAATAATTCAATTATAAAAAATATAAAAACAATGAGAACAAGGTGGTCTCTTAAATGCTCTTCTCCTGTCCAAACAAGGAGTCGGACCCATTTTTTTATTGCTGATTCTTAAAGAAAAAATTATGAGGAATCCAAAAAAATAAAATTAGCCGGAAAATTTAGGAGCTTCTGTGGAAAATCGGAAAATTTAATTTTCATGGGAAAATTTAATGAAAATGAAAATTATTCAAGTTCGAGGCCATATACTCTATATTTCTTCATTAGGATATTGTCCTAACAAATAATCTATAGAGTTTTTGTTTTCAAATTTATTATTTGACTCTTTCAGGAATGTGTTGATAGATCTATTTCGGGAATTTTCTAGGTTCCCATCATCAGAACACGTTCTCATGTAGTGAGGTAAACTAGTTCATATGAATGCTTGAGGTTTGGCATGGGATTGTTACCGCTTTCAAAACGTGTTCTGATGATGGGAACCTAGAAAATTCCCGAAATAGATCTATCAACACATTCCTGAAAGGGTCAAATAATAAATTTGAAAACAAAAACTCTATAGATTATTTGTTAGGACAATATCCTAATGAAGAAATATAGAGTATATGGCCTCGAACTTGAATAATTTTCATTTTCATTGCACAATTAAAGGTCGAAAAAACATAATTTTTATTTTTAATAAAAATTATAACAAACTTGTGAAAAAAGGCAGAGTACCGCCTAGTTTACTTTCCCTGTTTTGTTAACTAACTTAACAAAATATAAAAAATGAGAGAAACAAAAAAAAACGTGTATTGAATATCCACCAGAGGTGGATCTTGCACATCAAACAAGTTTTCAATTTATTTTTTGATCAATGGTTATAATCTTTAATTTCAAACTCATATGTATATTAGTTCTCATGTAGTGAGTAAACTAGTTCATATGAATGCTTGAGGTTTGGCATGGGATTGTTACCGCTTTCAAAACGTGTTCTGATGATGGGAACCTAGAAAATTCCCGAAATAGATCTATCAACACATTCCTGAAAGGGTCAAATAATAAATTTGAAAACAAAAACTCTATAGATTATTTGTTAGGACAATATCCTAATGAAGAAATATAGAGTATATGGCCTCGAACTTGAATAATTTTCATTTTCATTGCACAATTAAAGGTCGAAAAAACATAATTTTTATTTTTAATAAAAATTATAACAAACTTGTGAAAAAAGGCAGAGTACCGCCTAGTTTACTTTCCCTGTTTTGTTAACTAACTTAACAAAATATAAAAATGAGAGAAACAAAAAAAAACGTGTATTGAATATCCACCAGAGGTGGATCTTGCACATCAAACAAGTTTTCAATTTATTTTTTGATCAATGGTTATAATCTTTAATTTCAAACTCATATGTATATTAGTTCTCATGTAGTGAGTAAACTAGTTCATATGAATGCTTGAGGTTTGGCATGGGATTGTTACCCGCTTTCAAACGTGTTCTGATGATGGGAACCTAGAAAATTCCCGAAATAGATCTATCAACACATTCCTGAAAGGGTCAAATAATAAATTTGAAAACAAAAACTCTATAGATTATTTGTTAGGACAATATCCTAATGAAGAAATATAGAGTATATGGCCTCGAACTTGAATAATTTTCATTTTCATTGCACAATTAAAGGTCGAAAAAACATAATTTTTATTTTTAATAAAAATTATAACAAACTTGGGAAAATTTAATTTTCATGGGAAAAAAAGGTAAATTTCTGAGAAAAATTAGGAAAATTTTATTTTTCAATTAAAGCGTGATTCAATACCTTTCCCACGAGCTTTCACTCGTTGCGATCGCTTTAGTAGTTTTTTTTTAAAACAACTTTCAATGAGGTCCCTTATGAAGAATTCTTCAATTTTGTCACATGACAGTGGTGCACACCACCACTAAACCAGTCACTATAAAAAAAAAAAAAAAATATGTAGGAACATTATTTTTTGCTGGGCAATCGATTGAGACTATTTATTTTAAAATCGGAGAGGGGTCGTCCAAAAATTTGCCAATTTTGATCGTTTTCATATGGAATTGCTCTATATATAAAATTGATTTTTTAAACATTTTCAGATCATTACTTTATATATTTAAAATAATGATGCAAATTAAATAGTACTTATGGGTAATGCATTATTTTTTGTAAATCAAAAATTAATTAGTATTAGTAAAACATAATTATTCGTGGTAAAGTAATGCAAAGTAAAGTAAGCTGGTGTCATTGCTGGTAGAGAGAAAAGTAATGACATATCATTACCCTTAAGCGTTTAAAAAAAAATCATTCAAAATATTTACCCAAGCAGAAAAATACAATTGGTGCAGAGCTGGCAAAGAGTTGGCGACGGTCGGTTATGCGTTGGCGGAACGTGGGCTAAACAATATTTATGGTATTGTCCTAAATTTTGAGAAATATATATAATAAAACAGATTTAAAAAGTTGCTGAAGAATTTACGGGTTAAGGGGTATTAGAAAGAAAGATGGCTTCTTATTTACCATCTTTTTGAGGGAATTATAAAAATAAAAAATGGCGGGTTTCTTTAAACGTTATAACTTTTAACTGGGGTTTTATTTAACCTTATTTTTAAATTTTAGGTTAATTTTAGTTTTAAGTATTTTTTACACGTTTAGGTTTTAGGGTTTAAATTTTAATTCTTAAGGTTACGGAATTAACAATTTCTTTAATTTTAGGTATTTCACTTTAGGCTTAAGCTTTAGTTTTTAAGTTTCAACTTTAGTTTAGAATTAAGTTTTAATATACACAGTTTTAACCTTTAGATATAAGTTTTAAATTTCACTTTAAGTTTTAATATAGAAGTAAGTTTTTAACTTTTGGTTTTCCACAATTTAGAAACAAAATAAATAACTTCCTTAAGCACGGATGTTTGGTTAAGGGTTTTAATGTTGATGTAAAACAAATCTTTGTTGGCACTCTATCGAACGATTTAAAACGGTTGACGTTACACTGTTGAGAGTTCACGAACAAGTAAAGAACAAACCAAAAGCCGACGGCTAATGTTGATCTCTAATGTTGGCTGCAGTGATATTAAATTATACACTAGAGGGTGTTATTGTTGTCAGAGTTGGGGCTTCTTCACTGTTTCATCAAAATGAACAGTTGCAATACAGTTTGGTCTTAGTCTTATACATCATATTTAAATGGGTGTTATAAAATAAAATTGAAAAATGATTGTAATATTGGTACAAACAATGTTGGCAAAGAATTTTTCGGGTGGTACTGTAAAACTAAAAATGTGTGAGATACAAAAACATTTTTTTTAATCTGTTACAGAGGGAAAAAAATTAGCTTTGGAAGTATTTTTCTAGTTATGGCAGTTTAGATATTTTGTATTCATATTTTCTGAAACAAAATGACGTATCATTAATGAAATTTAAAGTGAAACAAGTTTTTATTTTGCAAAAGAATATTTGTTAATCAATACCCATTATAATGAAATTTAATACTAAGCTTTACTTAGCTATTGATTTTATTAAAACAGAAATAAAAATTTACATAAGACCAATGGAAATTCAACAATTCCCAAAAAAATAAAAAAAAAAATTTAAAAAATTTGATTTTTAAGATTTATTGCTGTCTTGTCTACATTTTCACAGATGTTGAAAATTGATAATGCTATCATATTTGGACCAAATTGAAGCAACTGCATATGTTTTTCGTTTTCCAGTTTATGTGGTGCTCAGAGAAAACAAGCAATTGGTCGAATTTGAAGGGATGCGTTGGCAGAATAATAACCAATTGGAAAATATCACTTTCATAAAAGTCAACTATGTACAGTAGGGTGTCCCATTCAAAAAAAAATTTTGGGGATCATTCTTAATTAATTCTACTTGAGTAGAAGTTTATGACCGATTATGGCCAAAAGGCTAGGTCATTGAAAATGAAGAAAATAAATACTCATAAGGTTAAGAATTTTTAAGAATTTTTTCAGATTTTTCGGAGGTGGTTTAGAGGTCGCGCAAATCGATTTTTTACCAAAAATCGAGCTTTTTGGGCTTTTTTTGAATTTTGCTTGAAAATTGGTAAAAAATCGATATTTCTTCAGCTTCTGAGTCAATATTCTTAAAGAAATTTCCGATCTTTAATTTTATGTGCATAAATAATAAGTTGTGAACTAGGTTTGCATTGGTTTAAACTTTAAATAATTGGATTTAGAAAATGTTTTTACAAATAAAATAATAGTTACTTACCACTTATGTATAACAATTATATTAAAAACAAAGAAAAATAGATTTGTTATAAATCATTTATTAGAGTTCTTGCGATGCTGCTCCCTGCAGTAAACTCTGAAAGTCTGTTTCAGAAGTTGTGATATTGATATAACTATTAGCCAAGGCCACACCACGTTCTGCGAAATCATTACAACTTGCAATTGTTGAACTTTGTGTTTTGCTTCCTGAAATGATTTGTTCTTTTCCCATTTTTCTGGATCCGTTTGTAAAAAATCAGTAGAAATGTTGCAGGCTTGACATACAATAAATAAATTTTCAAATCTCATAATCTAAAGTTTACAACAAATCGGATGCCCAAATCTTATAGTACTAAAATTTCATACAATGGGTGCAAAGCTTTAAAAGGGTATAACTCGAGAACGGTAAAAGAAAATTATATTGTTTTTTTCTGCTAATTTATTTAAAACTTCATAATCTTTTAAACTGCATCATTAGTTTTTTTAGTCTTCATACAAATTTTAAGAGTTAAAAAGCATTCTTTTTCATATTTGTTGAAAATTTACAAAAATTGTTATATAATGTATCAAAATGTGCAAAATTCCTGACGAAACTTATTACTTATGCAAATAAAATTAAAGATCGGAAAATTTTCTTTAAGAATATTACTCAGAAACCGAAAATTTTCATTAAATTTATGAAAATTTTCATTAAATTTATGAAGAGATAATTTATGAAATCAAATGAAGTCTTTTTCATGAAACTAGGTAATTGTATGATAAAGACTTTATGAAAAATGTCTTAATAAAATTTCTTGTACATAATGAAACTCTTCACTGAATCAACGAAAAAAATTCTACGATATTCTTTCATTACGGATAAGGATAATCATGAAATATAATTTTTTCAGTGTAGATAAAATAACTACATGAAAATACGCCAAATTTTAAAGTCATTTTGCGAAAAAATGTGCCATAGATCGAAAAATAAAGTACGCCATTGAAATTAGCCTATCCGAATTATATAGCATATCCGAATTATGACCAGAACCTCATTAATTTTTTGATGTCACTTTTAGCAGGGTTGGCATTTAATAAGTTTGCATAATAACGCGCTAGTTGGCTACCACATTTAATCAAAACTGAAATTAAAATTTAAAAAAGCGAAGTCATTAAATAAATTTGAATTCTTTGTTTTACGAATTGATTCGGTTGCTGCAACGTCGTAAATTCGGTTGTCACAACTGAATTGGGTTGTAGCAACCGAATTGGGGGTTCTGGCAACCAAATTCGGTTGTAATAACCAAGTTCGGTTGGGACAACCGAATTTACGAGGTTGCAGCAACCAAATCAAATCGGTTGTCTGAAATCTTTCGATTTTTATGAGAGTGTAGCGAAAGAACTGCGGTTATACAAGAATACAAATGTATTTAATGGATTCGATTTCTTTTAAATCATTTCCTTTATTAAGGAATTATAGTTGGATTAAACTTTAAATAATGAATAAAAATGTCTGTTAATCAGTCGAGGCGGTGCCTAAGGTTTCTTCGATATTCGTAATCGTTCGGTTTTTATGCAAATTTTCTTTACAACTATTTCAAACAATTAAACTCTCTAAATTTCAGACAAGTTTTCTTAAGAAATCAAATAAACAGATCACACGAACTTTTAACCATTAAATATGAGATTGGGCACCCAAACAAATACTTGCATTTTTTTGTTCTTCTACAACATATACAAAATTCATTAAAATTTAAATGTTTAGGTCGGGATACATTCCTTGTCAGTACATAAAACAGTATTAAGGAATAATTTACACAATTTGTAAAATATTTTCTTATAATTCTAATGCATTTAATATGTCTTTACTAATTTAGCCTACCCCTGCACATATTTTACCCAAAATTTTGGTAGATGTCAAAAATTAAATTTTTTAATCACATACATACTAAAATTCAACTATTTACATAAAGAAATAATGAAGTTAATTGTTTATTAACATGTTCTACCATTCCGCCTTGTTTAAATACCCAAATGAGTGCCTACATGTCGTATGATTAATATTAATATTGAATTAATATTACTCATACCACACATGGACCCAACAATTTATTTACAGAAAAACCATTAAAATTAGTAAACAACTTTGGAGTTTTTGAATAGAGAATAGATAAAAATTTTACTATAAAATTAGTTTGCACTAAAAATTGGTACAAAAACTGTGGATTGGGGTATAAAAAGCTTTACTATTTTTTTACTTACCTTTTTAATTTGTGTGTAGGGATATTTTAATATATATATATAATTAACACTAACGGTCTGTTTTTGTAAGACGTGTCACTCAAAAAATTCGTGTAAATGAGTGGAGAAATTCATTTTGGGGTTTTGTATCGCAAATGTCACTTTGAATTGAGTGAAAACGTAAGAGTTGTCGTTTTCGTCTCTTTTTTTGGTTTCCATAATGCGATTTGAAGCGTCACAAACGTCAAAAACAGACGTTTACAAAAAAGTATTCGTCAAAGAAAAAAGGCAACAGAATTTAATATTAAAAAAAATACAGTAATACTCGGTTAACACGGGCCCTCGGTTAATACGAACTAATTTAAAAGTCCCGACGTTTTGGCAACAATTTTCATATAAAATACATCTTATAATACGAACTCGGTTAATACGAACCCTCGGTTATTACGAACTGTTTTAAGTAGTCCCAAAAACTCGTTTTCATACAAATTACCTATGTTTAGTACACTATTTATCCGTTTAATGGGATAGACCTAATATGAATTTCATATCCGTGGATGACTTTCTAGATATAGATGCTAATGTTTTGACGTCACATACTTTATCAGGTGAATAAATATTGGAAATTGTTAATCCTGCCGATGTTGAAAATTAGTGAAGTGATATATTCGAACAAAATCGTGTGCCGAAGAAGCTGACAATCATATTTTGGTAATAGAAAAACTTATAAAGAATGAAATCGTTAATTCAGTCATTCAGAAAAAAATAACAGATTTTTTTTTTTTTTTTAATGAAGAATTTTAATTGAATTTTTAATTGTGAATGCATGAAATGCTAATTTTATTTTTTATTTATGTAAAAATCTTGTTTTTGTTTTAATAAATACATATTTTTTAACGTTAAAAATACCCGCTTAATACGAACCTCGCTTAAGACGAACTAATTTATTTGGTTCCTCGGAGTTCATCTTAACCGGGTTTTACTGTAATACTTTTTAACAAAAAATTGTAATAAAAAAAAGAATAATGGTTTTTATTTTCATTTATATTTATTTACATTTTAGTTGTAAATGTTTTTGTTTTTTTTTTATATACAAATTATATTTTTATATCCACTTTTATTGTTTTCTAAAAAAAATAATTAATTTTTTTTTAAGCAAAACTCAGCTGTTTTTGTTTATATTTCAATTACAGTGTTGGGTTGCCATCTGCCAACGAAAAATGAGTTATTTCTATATGAAATAAACTAACAAAAACCGAAAAGCAATGTCATGGCAATCTCTACTGTTTGACATAATATAAAGCTTAACGTAAGCAAACGTAAGTCAGACGAACGAATTATAAATACTCATTTCATTACGTATTCGTTCGGGTGTCACACGTTCGTCTGAAATTATACACGTATTGTAAAAACAAGCCGTAATAAAAATGAATGCTAAAAATACGAAAATAATGTCAAAACAACAAAAACTTTCGTAAAATGAACAAATGTTGGTTTATTTTAAGAAAGTTTTTGTTATTTTGACATCTATTGGTATTTTTATGTATGGATAATTATCAGTGTATAATTGCAAAAACTTTGTAGTTTCTTATCATATCGCACACCTAGTTCAAAAGTGACTCAACTCAAAATTTTTAATTTTTCGGATATCGGATATCGGACAAAGAAAAACATGACTCTTTTTTAGCAACAGTTAACAACATCAAAATACACTGATATTTTTTTATAGATAAACATTGTGCATAGCTTAAGCATATAAAACCGAAAAAATTCACTTTTGAACAAGGTGTATGATACGTCCATTTTTTTTAAATAGTGTCTAATATGTAAACAATGAAAATCTAATATACAGTGCCCAACAAAAGTTTTGGCATAGTAAGTTTTCTTTATTTAATCTTTGCATGTTAAAAAAAAATCGCAAAATTAAAAAAAAAAAAATTATATATTTTAGAAGTGTTCTCCATGGTAACTCAATGTTTAAATGCAGAAAACATCTGTGTTTGCCAAAATATTCAACAAATAAGTAAAATACAGATATATTTTGAGGACCCACTCATGTATATTCATCCTTCGGTTAGAAGTTAATTAAGTGATAACTTGGTGTTTTTGTTTCTTGTAGTTCATCATACAGGTTGGCCTTGGCCCAACAATATATGTTGGTAAATTTAGCGCTTATATTCCGCCAATCCTTCAAAAAATGTTTTCTACTCAATTCTTATTGGAAATGTTGAGTTTTCGGAGCATTTTTTTCAATTTCTTCCCTTACTAAATATTATATATAATAAAAGTTTACGAGTTGCAAAAGGATCAGAAATATATGGGTTGTTGTAAAGTACCCACATTTTAATGTTTTCTAACGTTATCGTGAAATGCTTGTCTTTTAAAAATTTCAATTTATAACATTCCACACTTTAGATTAACTATTCGTTGGATTTTCTTGGAGTACATTAAGATAAATGGTTCAACTCAGTAGCCATATGAAGACGAATTCCACAGGACCATTGGACTACATTTATCGAAACAGAACAATCTATTTTATTCTAGGTTTCATTATACATAATGAATAATTTGTTCCCAAATTAGTATTGAATTTTTGTGTAACTGTCATATATCTATTAAAATGAAAAACTCTGCAGTGTGTTTCATTCTGAAGCACTACTGGGATCCATTAACGGTTTGGCAGGTTTTTGTGTGGATGATTTAAGCTCATTCATATTTTATGTCTCCAGTGAAATATACAACTTAAAAGTTTTTTACTGGAGAGAATAGAAATTGTAACAGGCCTTCAGAATTGCTCATATGCTGGTAATGGAGCACCCAGTATAATATTAATATTATTTACTACATTTGCTACAGTATTTTTCGAAGATCTTTTGTGATTGACGTGATTATTCTTAAAATAAGAGCTTGTTTTCCTTCTTTTACGTTGTCTATATGGACCATTTTCAGTTCGTTTCTTTTTTGTCCAGTATTTTTAACCTTATTAACAATTTTCCAACTTGTAGTGCGGCTTTCATTCAGTACATATGTAAATTGTTTTTATCTTTGTAAATGCAACTGCAGTACGATTTGTTTTTTTAAATATCATGTTTTCAAGAATGGGAGATATCATTAGAAAATCAAACTATCGAACACACATTTTTTGATTAAAACTTATTAAATTTATATCTATTTTCGTGCGGTCTTAGATACCAAAATGAATTTTTCCTTTTTAGAATTAAGTCTATGAAATTCTAATTTGTCATCTTAATGAAAATGTTTAATTATATTTTAGTAATTTTAGCGTAATAAGAATTTCTTATGATACATATAACTTTGCCAAAACTTATGTTGGACACTGTATTTTAAACGATTTCCTTTTTTCGATATTGAAAACAATTTTATAATGTTAATTAACACATTTTTGAACGCTTAGAAATTATGACCCACGAAAGACTCTAAAATATGATTATTTCTCGAGCGCTCGAACTTCTGAGTCATAAATTAATCATAATTGACTCTTATTGATGAGCCTCATTGAAAATTTTTTTCAACTCTCGAATATGACTCAAAAACTAATCATAAAGGGCTGAAAACTTTGAAATTTTGTTTTTTTTTTTTCTTTTTGCACTAAAACTACTAAATCGATTTTAAAATTATGGTAACAAAATTTGTGTTCAGCTTGGCTATTTTTTGGCCAAAATAAAGTAAAACAAAAATTAAAACAAAGCTTTAATGAAAACTAAATGCACTAAATACTTATCTCGAGCTCCAACATAATCGAGCGGATTCGAGACGTAGCTCATTTAGGAAACGTTATGTGAGTTAAACTAAAATAGAAGATAATGTGTTTTCTACACACAGAGAAAAATTTTCTATTTGCCAACTGAAATTCGGTTACTACGTCTCAAATTCGGGTTGGTACAACGGAACATTAGTTTTGACAACAAATTTCGGCTAATTCAACTGAATTTTAGTTGAAACACCCAAAATATTCTGAAATCTAATGTAAATATCGTTGTAGTAACTGAATCTATAGGTTGTTACCATTAAAATACACTTTTCAATTCGGTTGGCACTTTATTTCTCTGTGTATATCTAACTCATTAAACGTAAACTCGAAGAGCAAATCTAATTTCAATAGAAATTACTTTCCGCCACTATTTGTTTATATGTAAAAAAGAGACAACATATTTGATGTAGATACTATTTTTCATATTATAAGAAATTACAGTCCGTTTACGAAACGTTATGAAGTCTTTAATTTAGGATGTAAAGTTTCCAAATAAAGACAATTTTGTTTTTGCTTATTTGTAGAAAAAGCTATAATTAAATTTATACTAAATGACTGAGTATTAATAACTAGATTAACTTCAAATTGATATTACGCATAAACTTTCAACTATAACAACCGCAAGTATTATTTGAATATTCACAAATAGTAGACTTATAACCAAAACAGAAAAAAAAAATTATATAAAAGAAAAAAAAAATTACAATTGATTTTACTCTAAATCCTGTATTCAGTCGATTTCTACTGCAATTTAGTATTTTGTATTGTATTGGTTTTTTTAAGCCTTCCAAACCATTTGTTGGCAAAAACAAAATAAAACGATTAAGCAAATAACCGTATTGCTAGTAAATCACTGTAAATTCTAATCGCATTAAAAATGCAATGAATATTCCATACTTTTTTTTTTATACCAACAATAATTGTTCTCACACTCATCGAAATAAACCTGTAAAAATAGCAGAGAAATCTACTAAAAATTAGTTAAAAATGAGCTTGCAGAAAGAACTGTAAAATTAAGCAGATTTTTTTTGTTAAATATTAATAAAATAAGAACAGCAAAAATAAGTCTGATAACTTTGCAAAATTTTAGCTATATTCGATGTAAATTTAAGTTTATTGAAAATATAATTTTACTCTGTGGAATTGACAAAATCTTTCACTCAATATTTGTGGACTCAAAATCGCAACAAAAACTGCTATATTACCAAATTGTTGCTAGATTTATCTCAAATTTAACAGAATGCAAATATCAGTGTTTTTTCAAAAATCAACAGAAGTATTTGCTAAAAAATTGTAAATTGCTAATTTAATATAGGCATACTTTTATTCGTATTTAAATAAATAATAAAATAAAAACTTTAAAACTTTCACATTTTTAATGATTTTTTTGTCTACTAATATTTAGTAAATGTTTTTGCTAATTTTAGCGGAAGATTTTGTTACTTTCAGTTAACTAAAATTTAGCTCGGGTATACACTCCCGAGCAAAAAAGTTTTTATAAAATCCGGAAAATGGTTGTATTAAATTGTATCACTTTGGATCTAATTATATTTAAATAAATACAATTCAATAAAAAACTATCAAACTCTCAGTTTTGTCATGATTTAATTACATATAATCATATTATATTTAATATAATTAGATATAATTATATATATAATAATCCAAATATAATTAAATTAAGAGATATTAAGTTACATATATTTGACCTTTATAAAACGGGCTCAAAATGCAAAATGTATGATTGCAATTTCATATATACAAATGTAAAATTTAGTGCAATTTTACTAGACTTAAACTAGGATATAATTATATTTAGATGTATCAGTTTACATACAATCGTATACTATTATACTATTTCAAAATCCGGATACAATAATATCTGGTTTTTATATAACTATATCAATTTGTATCAGTTTAGATATAAACTATAAACAGTTAGATACAAAACTGATACAATCTGATACAATTTAATCGGGCCATAATTTGGATAAAATTGTACTGGACATTTATCTAAGATTAGATCTAAACATATACAAACAGATACAATTATATGGGCCCATATTTCGGAAGAAATTTAATAAGACTACATATCCCAGCAAAAAATAGTGCTTCCAGGAAGCGCTTGTGGAAGGCCTTCTTTGAACCCGAAGCGCTTGCTGAAGACCTTCCAGAAGGCATGATTTTTGTTCGCAATGTCAAACTTGGTAGGTCTCTTTTAAGCAGGTGAGAAGCGCTTCCGGAAGAGCTTCAAGAAGAGCTTCCCGAATCGCTTCCACAAAAGCTTCGAGAAGCGATTTTTCCTTCAGGGAAGCACAATATAATGCCTTCCAGAATTGCTTCATAGAAGGCCTTCTTTACTGCTTCATTGCATGCCTTCTTTACTGCTTATTTTCATGCCTTATTTACTGCTTCAAAAGAATGCCTTCAGGGAAGCACAATATAATACCTTCCAGAAGTGATTCATGGAAGGCATTCTTTACTGCTTCATTGCATGCCTTCTTCACTGCTTCCTTTCATGCCTTCTTTACTGCTTCAAAAGAATGCCTTTAGGGAAGCACATTATAATGCCTTCCAGAATTGCTTCATTGCATGCATGACGGCGAAGCGATTCTTTGGATGCACTGAAAAGAAGTTACTGCTTACCAAATCGAAAATATTTTTTGCTGGGATAGCATCACATAGAAATTGATATGACTACATAAAGCTCAGTATACATCTTTTGAATAGGGTTTGTAAATTAGACATATTTTTTTTTGCTATTCTTATATTACTCATATTTAGTAAAAAAATGTGCTAATTTTAGCAGTTTTATCTGCATGCTTATTTTTAACTAATTTTTAGTAGTTTTTTTTGTGCTATTTTGACAGGTTTATTTCTATGAGTGCAGTAATAAAAACCAAAAAAAAAAAAAAAATAAACAAATGTAAATCTTCAAAAGAAATCTAGATAATAAAAAAGCGATTTTATGCTTAACTCCAAAAAAAGTAGTTATGTAGAATTTCAATTAAATACGTTTTATAGCAAAAATATTAATAATTTTATTTAATAAAATTTATTTCAATATTAAAGGAATGGCCTTAAATAGATTTAAATTAAAATATTGGAAAAAAAGGAAATCTTTGTTCGATTTTTATGCGTGTTTTGTATTAATTCTCATTTATAATAATTTGCCAAGTCATATGTTTTTGTGCCTTTGTATTGTAAAATTATGCGTGGATACAATACAAGAACATATTGTAGATACTTATTTGTCTTCATAAGTATTTGGTCAGCATGAGCCTGCATAATGTTTTTTCTAGTTCTTTTATATACTTTTTTTCTACACGTGTTTGATGTACGATAGTTACGCACAGAAAAATAAACTGCCAATAAAAATGAAAAGTGTATTTTAATGGTAACAACTTATAATTTCTAAATATTTTGGGTGTTGGAACTAAAATTCGATTAAATTAACCAAACTGTGTTGTTGAAACTAATGTTCAGTTTTACCAAACGACTGAAATTGTAATAACCAAATTTAAGTAGTTTTCACCGAATTTCTGTTGGCAAATGGCTAATTTTTTCTCCGTGTGTACTACATGTCATTTCACATATAGCCATTTTACCACGGCAAAACAATACCTCGTAAACTTATTAAATAGAAAAATTTTCTTACGTTTTGCAAAACAAAATGACAAAAACTCATAGATATCGGGAACAGAAAACCATAGAAAGTCAAATAAAAAACCCTATTTATCCCTAATGTATTTACCTTGTATTGTTATGTCCATACATTTTACGAATATTTAATTAGAGGCAAATGACAATTTAGAAGTTGTTATCAAAAATTGGATGTCCGATCCGATCTTTTGCCTGTAGGACGGATATGTATTACAAACACTATTTCAGATATTATACCGGATTTAAAGAGTCCTATTGATGTGCTGTCTTCCTTAGAAGTGTTCCTACGATGACCAGATAAATTGGAAAATTGACACACATATTGTGTAATTATCGAAACCATATAATGACAAATTGTTTGTACTCGATCAGTGGAAAGAGGGGCGTGGCAAAATCTAATTTTGTACATTTCGGCCTTTACTAATATTGCCAATATTGCTTAGATTCCACAAAGTAAAAATTTAGCATAAGCGTAACACTAAGATTTGCGAAACTTAAGATATTCAGTTTGTTAGTGAAAATGAGTAACAAAAGATTTTTTAAGTTCATAAAGAGTGCTTTGCGCTTTAAAATTTCTGCCAGATGATCAAGAAAGCTACATATAGACACACATTTTATCAGTGAGCTGATGTTGTGATATAAACGGCTTTGAACCTTTCAAAGATTTTTTCGTACTGTTGTGCGCATTTATACAGCGCTTGTTTCACCTTTGGCCTGTCAAAAAACGCTGCAAATGGTACTAATAACATATTATTAATGACTCTATCCCAAGTATGGTATATTTTGATAGAAATTTCAAGTTTTTGCTAACTAATTGTTAATGAACAATAAACCATTGTTACGTTTGTAATGTAAGAAGAGCGCAGGTTTGATTCTTACACACGCAGGTCGCTGACAAATTTATCATATAGAGACAATCTGACAATTATAAATACACAAATGATAATACAATTTAAATGAAAAGTCACTGATGACGCCTGTCCATAAAAATATGTTTCTGCATATAGTCTAGTCTGATTTAAAAATTAAAAGTGTTTATAATTTTTAGAGAAACACGTTTGTTCTTCTTCTTAACGTCAACATTTGTCAAATAAACCATTAATTTTATTTAAAAAAAAAAAAACACCTTAAAAAACTGTCAAAAAATTTTTACTTTAGAATTTGAAGGATTCCGATACGATCCACTTTAAGGATAGCAAATTAATTAAAAAAGATGTTAATAGATTTTTTAAATTCGATATAGCAGATGTTATACTCAGGGAATGAATAATTTCATGAAAATGTAATTAAATTGACTTTATTTTGAAGAATTTTAAAATTTTCGATAAGCAACTTAGCAGATACAATTTCTTATTTTTAGATCCTGAATTTCTGCCTGTCAGGGACAGATTTTTCATTTACTTATAATATATTTTAAGATGAAAAAAGATAAGACCATCTATAAACTTTTTTACTCGGGTTAAGATTTAATTAAAAATAAGCATTTGTAGCCCTTGTCATATAAGCCAGTTGTCATAAAACAATCAAAAATGTCCAATTTCCGACCTCTACCCAATTTAATTTTAACCAAACTTGGTAGGGAAGTTGAGTGTCATACAAATATGCCATCGTACAAGTTTTGTTAGGTTGTCAGCTCTAGCGGTTGTGGAAATATCGCGTTTTAAAATATAAAAAAAATCGAAAATTTAACAAAAGTAGTCGTACTTAATCCATATCTTTTTAACGGTTAAATCTAAGTGATTCACTGATACCTCTTTTTAAAGCCACTGTTGCCTTTTTTTAAAAGGAAAATACATACTTTTTCCAAATCCGCGGTTTAACCGTCTATATTTTCAAAACAATATGTGTTAATTATAATTTATTTCACTATGCTGCTGCCAAACTAATATGTGGAGCTGTTACGCAATTCAAAGTTATGGATAAAAATATATATAAAAAGATACTAAATATAGTAGAAAAAAAGATTTGCATAAAAAAATAATGTATTGAAAAATAAAAATAACAGTTTTGCAAAAGTAGTTGAATATAATTGCCCATGCCTTTTTAACAGTTTAAGCTACAAGAGTCGTTGATTACTCATTTTAAAGGTACTTATAATTGTGGTTATACTGGATCACAAAAATAATGCACTTCTTGACTGTAAAATGCATGTTAATTATCAATTATTCTTCTATACTGTCACCAAATCCCTAAGTGGTACTCCGGCATGTTTCTGAATTATCGGCTTTTAAAGAGTCCGCCAAATAACTTTTTTTTTTTTGAACTCCTGAACCAATTGGACTTTGTATGGCGTCATACCAAGGTCTTTATGCAAAAATCGTCTCAATGATGTCTCCGAAATGTTCAATTGTTGAGAACGACGGTGAATTGATGTTGATGGCGCTTCACGCACACTTTCTGCCACAGCAGCAATATTCTCGGGTGTACGCACTGATTTTGGCTTTTCACGCTTCGGTTTATCGATGAGGATGCCAGTTTCTTTCACTTTTTTTACAAGATAACGAACATACGAATCATATTTGTTTAGCGGAAGGATAAAACTAATTATCTGTCAAATCAGACATGAGCTAAGTGTTACCATTCACGAAATAAGCACTAGTTGAAAAAAAAAACGTTAGATGGCGGACCCTTTAGTTAAATTTTTTCACATTTTTATTCACAAGTCAGGATATCGTAATATCTGTACGTAGGGATTTGTACACGGCATTGAAAAACTAATTTTTATTTAACATATAATTTTGATAAAATTTAAAAAAAACTGTTTTTTTAAATACCGCTTTTTAAACTACGGTTTTTGAAAACACTGCATTTTGCCGTGGAGAAGTGAATAATATGTGTGTACTAGTAAAACCACAAATGGTTAAAATGGCTCTCGTAGCTTAAGCCGTTAAAAAGTTATGGAATATTATGTACCAATACTTTTTGAATATTTTTTATATTTAGAAACGCAATATTTTAAGACCCGCTAGAATTAGCTGTCCTACATTTAGGCGAAGTTATACTTTAATGTGGTACATCTTCTATACCTATTTTCATCAGGTAGGGGTGGTGGAAATCGAGTGGTTGATTTTATATGTTTTCAGTCAGTTGCCCTTTTTTTGACATTTATATTGGATTTCTTTTTTAAAATCCACATATTTTAAGTGCATATTTTTTTTGATATTTAGTGCATGTTTTTGAATTATTAGTGCTTATTTTTGGGATTTCAGTGCATACTTTGGTAAAAGTGCATATTTTTATCGCATATTTTCGATTTTTTAATACATTCAAGTCGCTGCACTGAGCATTACATAGTTAATGACATTTATCTCTGAAAGTATTTGAGGTACAATCAGAATTAAGGTATCATATGAAATGTATACACAATACCTTATAATTGACATGTACCAAGATTTTTATATTAAAAAGATTAAAGTTCATATAAAGGTACTAAAAATAAGTAAATTTGTATTTTAGAAAGCCATATTTTTTAAAATCTGAAACTTTTATTTTTGTGCTGTCCGTAGATTTTGTGAATTTGTTTTTAAAAATTTATACTTTTTTCATTTAAGTTAGTGCTTTTATCAAAATTTCCTAAAATGTTATAATTTTGCCTATTTCATTGTTTTTCTTTTCATTTTTTTTGCGTTTACTATTTTGTACCGATTATTCTTATTTTATCAAAATCTTTAGCATATTAAGACCTGTAAAACATTCCACAAATACTGGGGAGTTACAAATGCTGGGCATAAGGATTAATGTTACATAAACCACACACAATACTTTGTCATTCGACCAGAAGGAATATGTCAGATTACATTTTGTTCTCTATTTTATTTGTATTCTATTTTCAATAGAAACTTCTGTTAGTGATGATGTTGATGTTCCTGCTGATGATGCTGACGACGCTGATGCTGTTGGTTGGTTGGCTGGTTTGTTGAACTGTTTTGTGAGTGTACTTGACACTGATTCATGACGCATTTGACACTTAGCACCAATCTATTTTCTTTCTCTTTTTTGAATACCGCTTGCTGTTTTTATGTTTTTCATCATCATTTTATTTTATTACATTTTTTGCGTATTTTTCCACAGAATTTTGTTTTCCTATTTTGTTGTATTTAGTTTTAAATGTATGGTGATAATGCAGATTGTTGCGGATTAACTTGTCCTATACATTTGTCATTGAATATGAAGGTATGGGGGTGGTCAAGTCTTTATTATCCTACATCACAATCCTATTACTAACTAAATCTATCAAAACATCTTTAGATTTACTAACACATACATCATACGTCTCATGGATGTGTGTGTGTAAACTTTATTTGGTTGAGTATATGTTTTTGAAAAATTATGCCTTACCATTTCATAAAGAATGACAATATGTATAGATATTAAGCTTTAATGATAAGCAGTTAGTCTTTTTTTCTACTACTTCCTTTTCTTTGGATATGCGTTAATGTGATTGTTATTTTTTTTGTGGTTTATTAATAATCAGTAATCATCTATAACTTAATTTTTCCGAAGAACATGCAATTATTCTCACAGCTATATCTGGGAAACCAAGCAGAATTTTGTTTTCCTGTCTTCTGCACAATTGTAGCTATAGACTAGGAGAAAAAAGTGGAAAACAAACTAACCCGAAAAAGCTGTAATAGTGCCTCAAAATTGCTAAAATGTCGAAAAGTTTTAATTTTTCTATTCTTTCTTTATTTTTCGTCCATAGTTGACAAACTGTGGGAAATTCAGTAAAGTAATCTTCGGAAAAAATATTCCATATACTATAATTCACAATTCTTCACAACATTTTAATATTAGAAAATATCTTTTTCACATTTTCCAGTTGTATTTTACATCGGAAATTCGAGATTTCAGTTTATCAACTATGTGCAATTTTTTTTTCCATATATGGCGTTGTTGCAAGTGCATATAAAGCTTGAACTAGCATTAGCAATCAATACAAATGTCATTTAGCCGCATGCTGTCATTAATGTGACAAGTGATTAACACTTTGTTTTGAGTGAATAGCAATTGAACAGCAAAAACTGCAAATGCTCAATATGGAAAATAACAAGTGGCCAAAAATAAATGAATTTTGTTATATTGCATAGTGCCCCCAAAGTTGGAAAGAAGAAGCGAACAAATTTATTAACTCCGGAATTAAACTTTGCATATACGCAATATTTCGATGAAGTGGATACTAGTGGTGAAGATTTCACTCAGCATACAGTGTGCAGTAATTACTTCAGAACTATTTTGAATTGGTTTCATCGACGAAGAGCACAATGACTTGCATTCTGCTAAGCCGGTAATCTGGATAAAAGATCCAAAACGGTCATGATGAAACCAGGTACTACGCATGCATCAATTATGCTGTTGGAGCAAATAAGAGGAAGTTGAAGCCAAAAGCATATGTTGCAGCTTCACTTCAGTGCCACGCTCTGATGATGTCAAACCACCTCAACCTCCGAGTCCTGAGAATATGTCCACATGGGCACTCGAAAGTGTTTTCTCATTTCATTGTGGCTAAGTTGGGATTATAGCAACGGAATTCAGAATTTTTTTCCTTTTTTTTAAGCGCAGAAAATTCACACAGCAGAACGTTAGGTGCATGGTATACCGGAAACGCCAAGCCGAATTTCAGCATTTATATACCATTGACGATAAAAATGCTTTCACTTAGTGAAATTTCATCAAAGGTTTAGTGAATAAATTGTAAGTTGAATATAAAACTGGGGACTGGAGAATGTTCATTGACTGTTCAGGTTCAAGTTTGAAAGTTGTGCACGAAACATGCAAAAAAACCATCAATGGACAATACATTAAAGAAAATCAAATATAATGAACATAAATGAAAGATTTGCTGTCACCTAAAAGTTGTGAACACCTTGCCAGGTGTTGTTTCAAAAGGCGATTTTCCAAAATTCTTTTGTTTCAGATTTTCCAAAATTCTTTTGTTCCGGGATTCGCGAAGCAATATCGATGACTATCAGTGTAACGACTGGAGGAAACGAACTCTCGATAACGAAGAACGGTGAAAATTGGTTAATGAGCCTTTAATAAAGAATATCGATGATATATTGCTGCCCCCACTGCACATAAAATTGGGAACTGTTAAGAAATTCATCAAAATGGCTGTTAAAGATAATGAAGAAGTTTTTGACTATTTGAAAAATATATTTCCAAAACTCAGGAATGACAAAATTAAATATTTTATTATCGATTCGGTTGCTGTTGCCTCGTAAATTCGGTTATCACAACCCAGTTGTCACAACCGAACTCGGTTGTCACAACCTCCAATTCGGTTAAAATAGCGAATTTCCGTTGTGACAACCTAATTTACGAGGTTGTAGTAAGCGAATCAATTCGGTTGGATGAAATTATATTGAGACAACCGAATTTGTTATGTGATTGTAGGAAAGAATAGAGTAGACAAAGCAAAGGAATTGGCGAAATCAATGCTCCAATTACTTTCATATAATCAATGCATCTGTGACATTGAAATTACATTTTCTGCATCATCACCATTTTGATGAAAAAAGCTGAATGCATTGCTCGCAGAAGTTTGTTGGTGGAATCATAAGGTATCCCAATATGAAGATGCAGGCACCGAAGTCGCGGAGGACTATAGATTTGAATGGCACACCGAAAGAGATATGCCATTGAATATGCTATCAAGCTCAGATAATGATTCAGATCTTGGCTCTGAACCACCAACGGAAAAAACAAGAGCGTCAACTTCACAGACTTCACTTCGACGTAAAATATAGCTGCAAAATGTGAAAAAGCATTTGCCAGTATTATAATATTCTGAAGATATCCAAACTATATCATAAGGATTAAGGATTTTGAGGATCCAGCTGTAGTTTTTCGGGTTAATTTGTTTTACCCTAGTCTGCAGCTACAAGTCTGTCAAAGACATGAAAAGAAAAGTCCAATTGTTTTCCAAGATACAGCCATGAAAAAAATTGCATGTTCTTCGGAAAAATTAATTGTTAGTTTTGATAAGTGCTTCGAGAAATTCCACGCGAGAATGAATTTGCACTCGATGACTTCAAAAATGTTGCACTGTGTATTCCTTATTATATAATAAAACGCACTATTTTTTACGATCTTCCGGTGTCCGGTAATACCGTTAAAAAGCTATAGTTTTGTAGATTGCTATAGTCTTAATTTTATTTTTATACTTATTGACTGTGCATGGTAGTTGGACGTAAATACGTTTTCCCCTGTTAATGACACTCGTATACTTTATATTGTCGCATACTACTACATAAAATCGTTGATGTGTATATGTTTAGTATAACCACTTGAAGAATCAAATCCAAATTCACATCTTGTGTTCATTTTGTGCTCCGAAAAGTTTGCATTTATTTTTGTATACGGTAGGTGGCGCTATAATTGCAATATTTTGAAATATTTCTATCCCAGTAGTTCGGCGCTGAAGTTGATTGTGTTTATGATCCGATTTCGCGTATTTTTATATATATATTAGTTGTGTAAAAAAATACAAAAATATACACGCCGGGTAATGCTGTGTTTCAGATAATTAATAAAACTTTACATTTAAAGTTTTGTAAATGTTGTCGTCATTGGAGTCCTCTATGACCATCATATAATCACACTTCAATTGAATATTTTTTTCATACTAAAATTATACAATAAAAATTTTTTTTTGAAATTTTTGTTAAACGTCTGCTTAAAATATTAAACTATCTTTAAGTAATTATTTTTGCTGAAATTATGTTTTTAGCAAAAATGTTCGTTAAACACATTCACAAAAAACTAATTTTAAACTTATGTTTAACTAATTTTTGTTGCTACCAAAATTGTGCAGATATACACATTCATAACACGGAGAATAAAAAGAAGACGAGCTTATCTACACTCCAAAAAAAATGTCGCAGCTTATCTACACTCCAAAAAAAAAAAGTTTGTTAAAAATTGTGTAAATTGTGCTGATCAACACATTTATAGCATGGATAACAAGTAAAAAGATTAGATGTGGACGTCACAGCCTGTTTGGACGAAGTACAGACAAAAGAAAAGATATAAAAAAACCAACCATTGTTAGACTTACATAAAATGCAACCGTGTTTCATGTAATTTTTTCCTTTGTATACTACACATCAAACAAAGGAACGCATGTGTACATGAAAACTGAAGATGCAGGAAAAAATTAAATTCGCTTTTGTGCTATTGTACAAAACAATATTTTGATAAATTAAGGATGGAGGCAAAAATTTAATTAAAAATACGATTTGGTGCGACTGTACAAAACAATAAATACTAGCTCAGGTAGTTGTTTTAAAAGATAAAGGGTTTTTGTGATAGTTAGCGATATTTTGAATATTGCTTTTTTGTATTTTAGAAATATCTTCATTTGAAAAATGAAAATTTGCGTTATACATACTTGCATGTAAATAATTTTGAATTATTTTGTTTTGCTTTTAATGTTATTAAAAAAATATTTTGTTTAATTCCAGACTTTTTATTTAATAGCATTATGTGACCGATGTGGAAGTTCTGCTATATTAAAAACACCAATACGTTAATAGTTGTATATCAATATAATTAATTTTTTTATAAATATATATATTTTCTTATGAAAAGTACAAATAAAAACTATATAAAAATAATCAGTTGGAATAATCCGATTCATTATTCAACCCTTTCAAATAAACAGTATATCTTGAATTTTTTGTTGATCCAACATCCTCGTTATTTTCCATATATATTTTCACGAATGTTTTAATTACACTGTGTAACAAGAAATTCTATCCCTAACCAGAGCAGGGGAAAATGAAAGTAGACTATCAGTAGACCAAAAAGCACCAAAAGGGTCTTTAAAATTTAGCTCGTATTTAGTTTTTATAGACTTGGCCTTGAATTTGGTATTTCAACTGCTTTTTCATTATGGGTGAAAATTAAAAGTTAAAAAGATTATGTAATGCAGGCAACACTATGTTTTTTTAAAACATTTTCAAATTCCTAAACATGTATAACTTTTTTACAAAAAATGTTAAGTAAGCATCTACACTTGTTTTCTAAATTTTCAATGTTAAAAAAAAAAAATAATAAAATAATAATACTTGCTGTTTCATACTTAAGGAATCCTAATTATGAAAAAATAAAGCACACCCAGACGAATGAGTGATATATAAATATTTCGTATTGCGATAGTATTTTGTATTTTGTTGCATACTTTCGGGAAACATATAATGAAAATAAAGGGGTACAGACGGACGATTGATATTTAAGTTTAAATTAAAGTCTATAATTGGATGTGTTGCATTATTTAAACTTGTTGTTGCATACTTTAGGGGGACCTGAGAGGAATGATTGATATATTTAATTTTATAATTTATGAACATAGAAGCCAAATAGCAGCAAAATCCATTGTATTTAAAAAAAAAAATTTAAAAAGCAAAACTACAAAAAAGATAAAATAATTACACTTTTTAAAGAAGAATTAAAAAATTTTGAGAAAAAATCATTAAGAATGAAAACTGTCTGAAAACGACAATTTTAAATCGCAAATATTTTAACAAAAATCTGTTTCTAAGCTCAATAATTAAAATGCCAAAAAAGCAAATATGAGTAAAAATGTCAAAAAAAATGTTTGTCATCTCTGTTTATTAAGCGTGAAACTAATTTTAATTCTATTATTTTTAACAACGGATTTTCTAAAAATAAAACAAATTTTCTGCATATTAAAATAAGTTTCATCAAAAAGTTCATTTTCAAAAATATATGTCTTAGATATTAGGTTTTGAAACTTTTTTTTACGTATAAACAAGCCGATATATGATCACCAGGGAACGGAAGTTCATGCAAATGCATGTTTTTGCCTTAAGTCTATTAACCGGGTAAACAAAATAACTTTGCGAATCAAAGAGTTTATGTTAAAATGGCATCGGTTTGTTATTGCATACTTTGCTATAAATGCATACTTCGATTTAAATGCATATCTTTACTTATTTCGCTTTAAATTCACATTTATTACTGCATATTTTTAGTTATTTTGCATATTTTTATTGAATTTTTCCAAGATTTTAGTAAAGATCGCTTTAATGTTATTATATGTTTGACCAATTTAGAGGGTAATTTTTTAAAATGTTTAAATGCGTAATTTTTCAATACAAATAACTAAAATTTTGTGTTAATTGTGCGAAACTGGGACAGAGAACAATACAAATTAACTTTACTTAAAAAAAAAAATTTAAGTGCATATTTTTTCAGTTTTTAGTGTATATTTTACGATTTGTCATGCATATTACAAGCGCCTAAACACTATTTTTTAGTGTATGAAGTTCCTTGGCAATTCTGTCAGATATTTGTGAGTAGTCTGCTATAATTTTAACTAATTAATATATTGTATTTCTCTACACTTGTTTCTATACTCTCACTTCTGTGCAAATATAAATTTCTGCAGCGACCCTGAGCCCCCGCGAATTATACCCCAGATATCAAGAGAAAATCCGTCGTTAGAATCCTTTGATACAAAAATTAATTTTTGTAAAATTGTTTGATAGTTTTTGAAACTTAATATTTTTTAACCTACTCCCATCTCGGGAGATGATGTTACATACGATGGCGGATTAATAAGTCCGTGACTTTTTGAATAAAACACAGTTTTTTTGCAAAAAAAAAAAAATAGTTTTTCATCATAATCTCCTCACATAAAGCTCAATACACGTTTCTCCAATCTTTGTATGCCTTCCAAAAATAGAATTTTTCAAGGTCCATATAAAAACGCATTTCTTGGCCATATGGGGTCGTTTTTTTTTAATCCTCGTTAAATCAGTCCAATAAGTTGGCATAATATTCGCCGTTTATTGTTTTTCCCTTTTGAATGTTATCGATGTGGATTTTACCGTGTGCATCCCAAAAAACTGTTGCCATCATCTTATTGGCCACGATTACGTTTATGATCAATTGATAGCAAACACGGCAACCATGTTGCAGACAGCTTTCTTAAACTCAACTGATCATTTAAAATCGAAACCACACTGCAATAGAAAATGCTTATGGCATCAACAATCTCACGCACTTGAATTTTTCAACATTTTCGGGTGTATTGACCTCAATTGGCAGTCCAGAACGTTCACCGTAATTTGTACTTGTGCGACCACAACGAAAGTCAGTAACCCACTTTTTACCATTGAAATCGATGGTACAGAGTCCCCATAGTATTTATCAAGCTTTTTCTTGGTTTGGATTGGCGGAATTTACTTTTTTCCATTTTTTAAAAAAATCCACGAGGTTGTATGTTTTGAACAGCTGTTAAACGCAAACTAAATGACAGAACTTGCTCAAAATTTGTCTAGTAGTCTAGGTGGTACTTGATGGGAGCAGTCTTGCACTTCATATAACTACGAGGGAAGTTCGAATCGATACGACCTCGTATAATTTCTTTCGAATCCGACATGGACTTTTTTTAAGTAATTGCACAAAACAAATCCGATTTTTAGGATCCTTTCAGTTTAAAAGGGGCGTGGCACCCAACAAAAATGCCACCACTTAACTTAGCGTAGACTTTTGGATGCACAGTTAAGTTATGAGGTTTTACTCTACGGAA
>CM037852.1:167409984-167446693 GCA_021234595.1 Delia radicum
CGCACATGACGGAAGCGCTTTTCACCTGCTAAAAGAGACATACCAAAGACGACATAGCGACCAAAATCTGCAACTTCTGCAACTATTTCGGAACCGTTCGGTAATTAAATAATGCCTCCAGAACTGTTTCTGGGTTAGTACTTCTTTTTGCTGGGATTCTATTATATGCATTTTGTTAAAACCAAATTCCAAATAATTCTAATGCTTATAAATTAACAAATAATCTTTATTAAAATCCTCCTTCAAAGCAACTATGATTTTATATGCCATATAGCTATTTTATCTATTAAGTAATTAATTATGCAAAAACATTATTTCCACTGATGCATAATGATTTACATAACCCAGATTATTGTTGCAAAAGTTATGCAAATATTTAACAATAAAATAATGTAAAATATAATTGTGGTTATAACAACAAATACAAACAAAATATACCAATATTAATTAAGTTTTTTTTTGTATGTGTGTCTTTTGTTTATAAACAAGACACACACACATGCCATATTTAAAACATAAATAATTGTTAATATTTAATGCCATAATAGATGCATTATTGCATATTTATATTTTTTCTATTTTTTTTTTGTAATTATTTTATTTTTACTAAATAAAAAAGTGTGTATTGTATTGCCACAATTTAGTGGAATTAATAATGTGTCATTATATTTATGAGGTCATTGCAAATTATTTATAAAATTAATTATGCACAAAAGTATTTACATTTGTACATATGACGGATTTAACAAAAAAAAAAAAAAACACAGAGAACCACAATTTCATAATCAAAAAACAAAAAACTTTATTATGTGGAAATGTTAAAAAAAAGAGAATGAAACGGCATTGCCGGAAGAGGATTTACCCCAAAGTGGGAACAGCAAAAATGTTTTTCTTGATTATGTTTTTGGGTTGTCTTTCGAAAAATTTTGCGATAAAATTTTTTTGATGCAGAAGTTTTTGTAAAAGTCTGTTTTGAATTTGCAAACATATGCGTATATGCGAGATACGGCAAAACAATTTATGACCGAAATTATTTCTGAGTTAAAATCCAATTGATTTCATACTTTAAAATCTTCATTTCAATACTATAGCTGTCAAAAAACATATATTGTCAATTTCGAAATATTGAATTGTTTGCATAAATAAAATTAATAGAAATTACTGCAAAACTGTGCATCCAAAAGTCTACGCTAAGTTAAGTGGTGGCATTTTTTGTTGGGTGCCACGCCCCTTTTAAACTGAAAGGATCCTAAAATCGGATTTGTTTTGTGCAATTACTTAAAAAAAGTCCATGTCGGATTCGAAAGAAATTATACGAGGTTGTATCGATTCGAACTTCCCTCGTAGTTATATGAAGTGCAACACTGCTCCCATCAAGTACCACCTAGACTACTAGACAAATTTTGAGCAAGTTCTGTCATTTAGTTTGCGTTTAACAGCTGTTCAAAACATACAACCTCGTAGATTTTTAAAAAAATGGAAAAATGTAAATTCCGCCAATCAAACCAAGAAAAAGCTTGATAAATACTATGGGACTCTGTACCATCGATTTCAATGGTAAAAAAGTGGGTTACTGACTTTCGTTGTGGTCGCACAAGTACAAATTACGGTGAACGTTCTGACGGCCAATTGAGGTCAATACACCCGAAAATGTGAAAAATTCAAGTGCGTGAGATTGTTGATGCCATAAAGCATTTCTATTGCAGTGTGGTTTCGATTTTAAATGATCAGTTGAGTTTAAGAAAGCTGTCTGCAACATGGTTGCCAGTGTTTGCTATCAATTGATCATAAACGTAATCGTGGCCAATAAGATGATGGCAAACAGTTTTTGGGATGCACACGGTAAAATCCACATCGATAACATTCAAAAGGGAAAACAATAAACGGCGAATATTATGCCAACTTATTGGACTGATTTAACGAGGGATTAAAAAAACCGACCCCATATGGCCAAGAAATGCGTTTTTTATGGACCTTGAAAAAGTCTATTTTTGGAAGGCATACAAAAATTGGAGAAAGTGTAATTGAGCTTTATGTGAGGAGATTATGATGAAAAACTATTTTTTTTTTTTGCAAAAAAACTGTGTTTTATTCAAAAGTCACGGACTTATTAATCCGCCATCGTATGTAACATCATCTCCCGCGATGGGAGTAGGTTTAAAAAAATATTAAGTTTCAAAACTATCAAACAATTTTACAAAAATTAATTTTTGTATCAAAGGATTCTAACGACGGATTTCTCTTGATATCTGGGGGTATAATTCGCGGGGGCTCAGGGTCGCTGCAGAATTTATATTTGCACAGAAGTGAGAGTATAGAAACAAGTGTAGAGAAATACAATATATTAATTAGTTAAAAATACAATAAACTAATCACAAATATCTGACAAAATCACCAACGAACTTCATACACTAAAAAATAGTGTTTAGGCGCTTGTAATATGCATGAAAATCGTAAAATATACACTTAAAACTGAAAAATATGCACTTAAATTTTTTTTTTTTAAGTAAAGTTAATTTGTATTGTGCTCTGTCCCAGTTTTCGCACAATTAACAACACAAAATTTTAGTATTTGTATTGAAAAATTACGCATTTAAAACATTTTAAAAAATTACCCTCTAAATTGGTCAAACATATAATAACATTAAAAGCGGTCTTTACTAAAATCTTGGAAAAAATTCCAATAAAAGATGCAAAATAACTAAAAATATGCCAGTAATAAATGTGAATTTAAAGCGAAATTAGTAAAGATATGCATTTAAATCGAAGTATGCATTTATAGCAAAGTATGCAATAACAAACCGATGCCATTTTAACATAAACTCTTTGATTCGCAAAGATATTTTGTTTACCCGGTTAATAGACTTAAGGCAAAAACATGCATTTGCATGACTTCCGTTCCCTGGTGATCATATATCGGCTTGTTTATACGTAAAACAAAGTTTCAAACCCTAATATCTAAGACATATATTTTTGAAAATGAACTTTTTATGAAACTTATTTTAATATGCAGAAAATTTGTTTTATTTTAGAAAATCCGTTGTTAAAATAATAGAATTAAAATGAAGTTCACGCTTAATAAACAGAGATGACAAACATTTTTTTTGCCATTTTTACTCATATTTGCTTTTTTGGCATTTTAATTATTGAGCTTAGAAAACAGATTTTTGTTAAAATATTTGCGATTTAAAATTGTCGTTTTCAGATAGTTTTCATTCTTAATGCGTTTTTCTCAAAATTGTTTAATTCTTCTTTTAAAAAGTGTAATTATTTTATCTTTTTTTTGTAGTTTTGCTTTTTAAATTTTTTTTAAATACAATGGATTTTGCTGCTATTTTGCTTCTCTCTTCATAAGTTATAAAAATTAAATATATCAATCATTCCTCTCAGGTCCCCCTAAAGTATGCAACAGCAAGTTTAAATAATGCAACATATACAATTGTATAATTCATTTTTATTTAAACTTAAATATCAATCGTCCGTCTGGACCCCTTTATTTTCATAATATGTTTCCCAAAAGTATGCAACAAAATATTCGGCTTGCACTACAAACGTTCGTCGTCAACGCAATACTATCGCAATACGAAATATTTATATATCACTCATTCGTCTGGGCGTGTGTTTATTTTTTCATAATTAGGGTTCCTTAAGTAAGATACAGCAAGTATTATTATTTTATTATTTTTTTTTTTTAACATTGAAAATTTAGAAAACAAGTGTAGATGCTTACTTAACATTTTTTGTAAAAAATGTTATACATGTTTTGGAATTTGAAAATGTTTTAAAAAAACATAGTGTTGCCTGCATTACATAATCTTTTTAACTTTTAATTTTTACCCATAATGAAAAAGCAGTTGAATACCAAATTCCAGGCCAAGTCTATAAAAACTAAATACGAGCTAAATTTTAAAGACCCTTTGGTGTTTTTGGTCTACTGATAGTCTACCTTCATTTTCCCCTGCTCTGGTTAGGGATAGAAGTTCTTGTTGCACAGTGTAATAAAAACATTCATGAAAATATATATGGAAAATAACGAGGATGTTGGATCAACAAAAAAATTCAAGATATACTGTTTATTTGAAAGGGTTGAATAATGAATCGGATTATTCCAACTGATTATTTTTATATAGTTTTTATTTGTACTTTTCATAAGAAAATATATATATTTATAAAAAAATTAATTATATTGATATACAACTATTAAAGTATTGGTGTTTTTATATAGCAGGACTTCCACATCGGTCACATAATGCTATTAAATAAAAAGTCTGAATTAACAAAATATTTTTTTAATAACATTAAAAACATGCATGTATGTATGACGCAATTTTCATTTTTCAAATGAAGATATTTCTAAATACAAAAAAAGCAATATTCAAATATCGCTAACTATCACAAAAACCCTTATCTTTTAAAACAACTACCTGAGACTAGTATTTATTGTTTTGTACAGTCGCACCAAATCGTATTTTTAATTAAATTTTTTGCCTCCATCCTTAATTTTATCAAAATATTGTTTTGTACAATAGCACCAAAGCGAATTTAATTTTTTTTCTGCATCTTCAGTTTTCATGTATACATGCGTTCCTTTGTTTGATGTGTAGTATACAAGGAAAAAATTATATGAGACACGGTTGCATTTTATGTAAGTCTTACAATGGTTGGTTTTTTTTGTATTTTTTTTTGTCTGTACTTCGACCTCCACATCTAATCTTTTTACTTATTATCCATGCTATTTATGTGTTTATCAGCACAATTTGGTAGCAACGTAAATTAGTTGAACATTAGTTCAAAAAAATTTTTTTTTTGTGAAAGCGTTTAACTATTATTTTAGCTGAAAACGCGATGTCTGCAACAAAATTGTTGAAAGTAAGTTATACATTTTAGACGTTTACACAATTTTAAACAAACTTTTTTTTGGAGTTTAGATAAGCTGCGACATCTACAGCTCGTCTTCTTTTTATTCTCCGTGTTATGAATGTGTTTATCTGCACAATTTTGGTAGCACAAAAATTAGTTAAACATAAGTTTAAAATTCAACCTCCAAGATGTGATTGCGGGCAAACGTTAACTATATACCATATATTTAACGAATGTAGAGTTCTTCATGACAAACGTTTAAAATATAAAATAAATAGCATTAATATCCTTCTAAAAGAAAATGAATTTGAAAAACATTAAAAAATTCTTAACTGAAATAAATATTTATAATTCGATTTAAATCTATATTAAAACTATAAATGTATATTAAATAGAATATAAGTCCCTATGTAATATTAAATGGCCTATATAACCTAATTGTGTTGGGGCCTTTATAATACCAAATAAATAAATAAATAAATAAGTTTAAAATTAGTTTTTTGTAAATGTGTTTAACGAATATTTTTGCTAAAAACATAATTTCAGCAAAAATAATTACTAAAAGTTAGTTTAATATTTTAAGCAGACGTTTACCAAAAATTTCAAAAAAAAATTTTTATTGTATAATTTTAGTATGAAAAAATATTCAATTGAAGTATCATATTCAAATGAAGTGTGATTATATGATGGTCATAGAGGACTCCAATGACGACAACATTTACAAAACTTTAAATGTAAAGTTTTATTAATTATCTGAAACACAGCATTACCCGGCGTGTATATTTTTGTATTTTTTTACACAACTAATATATATATAAAAATACGCGAAATCGGATCATAAACACAATCAACTCAGCGCCAACTACTGGGATAGAAATATTTCAAAATATTGCAATTATAGCGCCACCTACCGTATACAAAAAATAAATGCAAAACTTTTCGGAGCACAAAATGAACACAAGATGTGAATTTGGGATTTGATTCTTCAAGTGGTTATACTAACATATACACATCAACGATTTTATGTAGTAGTATGCGACAATATAAAGTATACGAGTGTCATTAACAGGGGAAAACGTATTTACGTCCAACTACCATGTACAGTCAATAAGTATAAAAATAATATTAAGACTATAGCAATCTACAAAACTATAGCTTTTTAACGGTATTACCGGACACCGGAAGATCGTAAAAAATAGTGCGTTTATTATATAATAAGGAATACACAGTGCAACATTTTTGAAGTCATCGAGTGCAAATTCATTCTCGTGTGGAATATCTCGAAGCTCTTATCAAAACTAAAACTTAATTTTTCCGAAGAACATGAAATTTTTTCACGGCTATATCTTGGAAAACAATTGGACTTTTCTTTTCCTGTCTTCGGCAGACTTGTAGCTGTAGACTAGGTGAAAAAAGTGTAAAACAAATTAACCCGAAAAACTGCAGCTGGATCCTCAAAACCTTTAATCCTTATGATATAGTTTAGATATCTTCAGAATATTATAATACTGGAAAATGTTTTTTTCACATTTTGCATTTATATTTTACGTCGAAGTTAAGCCTCTAAAGTTAACGCTCTTGTTTTTCCGTTGGTGGTTCAGATCCATGATCTGAATCATTTTCTGAGCTTGATAGCATATTCAATGGCACATCTCTTTCGGTGTGCCATTCAAATATAACGTCCACCGCGACGTCGGTGCCTGCATCTTCATATTGGGATACCTTATGATTTCACCAACAAACTTCTGCGAGCAATGCATCCAGCTTTTTTCATCAAAATGGTGGTGATGCAGAAAATGTAATTTCAATGTCACAGAAGCATTGATTATAAGAAAGTAATTGAGCATTGATTTCGCAAATTCCATTGCTTTGTCTACACTATTCTTTCCTACAATCACATAATAAATACGGTTGTCTCAATAGAATTTGATTCGCTTCCTACAACCTCGTAAATTTGGTTGTCACAACTGAATTCGGCTATTTTAACCGAATTGGAGGTTGTGACAACCGAGTTCTGTTGTGACAACTCGATTCGGTTGTAATAACCGAATTTACGGGGGTAACAGCATCCGAATCGATAAGAAAATATTTAATTTTGTCATTCCTGAGTTTTGGAAATATGTTTTTCAAACTGTCAAAAACTTCTTCATTATCTTTGACAGTCGTTTTGATGAATTTCTTAGCAGTTCCGAATTTTATGTGCAGTGGGGGCAGCAATATATCATCGATATTCTTTATTAAAGGCTCATTAACAAATCTGAACTTAAAGAATTTTGGAAAATCGCCTGTTGAAATAACACCTGGCAAGGTGTTCACAACCTTTAGGTGACATCAAATCTTTCATTTATGTTCATTATATTTGATTTTTTTTTAATGTATTGTCCATTGACGGTTTTTTGTATGTTGCGTGCACAACTTTCAAACTTGGAACTGAACAGTCAATGCATAATCACCAGTCACCAGTCTTATATTCAATTCCCAATTTATTCACTAAACCTTTGATGAAATTTCACTAAGTGAACGCATTTTATCGTCAACGGTATATAAATGCTGAAATTCGGCTTGGCGTTTCCGGTATGCCGTGCGGATAACGTTCTGCTGTGTGAGTTTTATGCGCTGAAAAAATTAGTTAAAAAATTTTTAATTCCGTTGCTATAATCCCAACTTAGCCACAATGAAATGAGAAAACACTTTCGAGTGCCCATGTGGACATATTCTCAGGACTGGGAGGTTGAGGTGGTTTGACACCATCAGAGCGTGGCACTGGAAGTGCTTCTGTAAAAGCTGCAACATATGCTTTTGGCTTCAACTTCGTCTTATTTGCTCCAACAGCATAATTGATGCATGCATAGCACCTGCTTTCATCATGACCATTTGGATCTTTTATCCAGATTACCGGCTTAGCAGAATGCAAGTCATTGTGCTCTTCGTCGATGAAATAGTGCTGAAGTAATTACTGCACACTGTATGAGTGAAATCTTCACCACTTGTATCCACTTCATCGAAATATTGCGTATATGCAAAGTTTAATTCCGGAGTTAATAAATTTGTTCGCTTCTTCTTTCCAACTTTGGGCACTATGCAATATAACAAAATTCATTTATTTTTGGCCACTTGTTATTATCCATATTGAGCATTTGCAGTTTTTGCTGTTCAATTGCTATTCACTCAAAACAATGTGTTATTCACTTGTCACATTAATGACAGTATGCGGCTAAATGACATTTGTATTGATTGCTAATGCTAGTTCAAGCTTTATATGCACTTGCAACAACGCCATCTATGGAAAAAAATTGCACATAGTTGATAAACTGAAATCTCGAATTTCCGATGTAAAATACAACTGGAAAATGTGAAAAAGATATTTTCTAATATTAAAATGTTGTGAATAATTGTGAATTTTTCCGAAGATTACTTTACTGAATTTCCCACCGTTTAGCAGCTACCGGCCAAAAATTAAGAAAAAAAATATAAAAAATTAAAACTTTTCGACATTTTAGCAATTTTTGAGGCACTATTACAGCTTTTTCGGGTTAGTTTGTTTTCCATTTTTTTCTTCTAGTCTATAGCTACAATTGTGCAGAAGACAAGAAAACAAAATTCTAATTGGTTTCCCAGATATAGCTGTGAGAATAATTGCATGTTCTTCGGAAAAATTAAGTTATAGATGATTACTGATTATTAGTAAACCACAAAAAAACCACAATCACTTTAACGCATATCCAAAGAAAAGGAAGTAGTAGAAAAAAGACTAACTGCTTATCATTTAAGCTTAATATATATATACATTAGGGGCTTTCTTATTTGTATGGGAAAATTTTAAAAAGTGTTTTTTCTAGTTCGCCGGCACGATTCTTGTTGCCTTCTGTTAAAAAAGTAATCCTGTAAAATTTGGAGTCAATCCGATAATGTTTAGTGGACCCGGAAACGATTTGAAAATTTTCATGGGGTCTATATGGGCAAAATATCCATTTTTAACGAAAGTAGTTACATCAAATGAAATTTCATATTAAAAAATAATTGTATTTTATATATAATAAATTTATTAATCATTACTATTTTATTTATCATGTTATTAAAGTAGCTTTGTTATATGATGGATATTTCATTCGATAAGCCTCAACAACCTGAAGCAACAATTGTTTTTCGTCTTCATCATTTGTCAAGATTCTATTATAGTCTTGAATAAACTTAACGCCTCTCTCTGCAATATCATTGACGACAAATAAGTCCTTACATGCGGTCCAACCTTCTTCAAATGCGTATGATGTTTCCCAACTTGAAGGCTCTAACAGTAAAAACTCCATTGGCAAACCAAATTTACTAAAGAAACATTTTGTTTTCTCTGACACGAATTCGAACATCTTCGACCATTTTCTAATTTTACTACTGGTTCCTTTAATTTGAGGTTTTTAAGCATTTTCTGTTTCTCTTCTATGGGTATTTTCGAATCATAAAAAGCCACAGCTACTACTTGCTCTGAAATGTACCATAAATGGTTGCTCATTTTTTTTAGAATTATTGCTGATATGTCCGTGTCTATTTCAGTATACTTTATGGCATCTTGAATAAAAGTTAAATCTTGAAGCGGTGCGTCTATAGCATTACTGCATTTGAACCAAACTTTGATATAAAGAGTCACTATAAAAACGCAAATATCGCGTAAACCATTCAATTCCTTCTTCGTTAGTTTGAATTGATCACGGAACATAAATATTTTCAAGGAATATATAGCCTTTGCCATCCAGCGTGCATGGCTAGTTGGTCCAGGCGTTCGGAAATTATACTGCTCTGCACCGACAAACATCAAAGCCAACTGTAGTAATTCTTTATAGTCTTCTCGATTTTGAGATTTAGCCAGTTGAGCATAGCAAAAAGTTTACAGTGTTCTAGTTCAGCTGCACTTATTTTTTCACAAATGGTCGAATCTTCAATGCCACTTTTGAAAGCTTGTTTATTTATATTTGGCCAAAATGTTCCAAATCTTTCAAAGATGGGAACTTCTGGTGCAGAGGTTGAAGAAAGTTTTGTTTCGAAAACACTTCGCAAAACGACCTCATAAATATGGTGGCGGCAAGGTAGATTGATAAGACTACGGCCAATTTTTTTTTCTAAAAGAACTGCAGCACCTGTTTTTATGCCAGTATTTGTTGACGTTGTATCATATGACAAGCCTTTGACTTGATCAACAATTTTCCATTCACGTAATCTTTCATACACTATATCAGCAATATTTTCACCACTCGAAGATGCTACTTTTGGTGCGCCGAGAAATTTTGATGTGCCCTTGAAACTAACAGAAATTGCGATTCGCTCAACCTTCGTGGGGCCGATCAAGTCTTTCATGAATTTTCCATCAAAATGAGCTACCAGCGATCCAGTTTTACTCACGTATAAATGATGAAAAGATTGTTACAATATCAAAAACCAACTCTTGCTGAAAATCACAGTTTACATTATCAGTGAAATTAGCAGAAATTTCTTCAGATTCCCTTAAACGGTTCTCTTGGCGTAAACGATGAATAGTTGAACGATTGATTGCAAGTTCTTCTACACGTAGTCCAAATGCTTCACCTGCTGCTATGAGAATATGAACTGCCATTCCATCAGACACTTTGGCATTGTCAAGAGCTGCTAGCAACCTTGCTGTTAAAAAATTTTTGCGCCCTCGTTTTTGACCATGATTACTTTTTGAGGTTACATGTGTTTCATCGTTATGCATCTCGTTGCTTGATATGTCACTAATATCACCTTCATCATTACACTCCATTAATTGAGAAACATCTATAAAATATGAAAAATAAAACATTACAATATTGAAGTTCGTCACCCTTACCTGTGCGGCTCATTTCCTCCTCATGCTTTCTTTTCCTTGCAGCTTCCTTATCTTTTCGTACTTGTGCTCTATTTTCCCGATCCCACAAAACCTTGTCAACACCAGCCATACAACCGGGACGTCCTTTTTTTCTTTGCATTTCAAGAAACTCTCTATCTTCTGCAATCCGAATTTTTTCTAGTGCATCAGCGGTAGCAATATCAAATAAGTCGTCTAGACTATTCAAAAATGACTCAGCAGCTTCTTTTTGGGAACTCGACCTTTTACCAGGAACTGTTTTCTGAATGATTTTCCATTTGTCGTATAATTTTACAAGCTTTTCAACGCATTTGTGCTCTTCTCGAATAGGTATACGTGCTTGCTGCCAAAATATTTCCACTGCACTAATTGCTAGCTTCGCACCAAGCATCGCAGTCATTTTTACAAACCGCATGTTGTAAAATAAAACTTGCAAGACCTGACGATTAGACGGTAGTTTTGCACCAGTAATTTGATGAGAAACATTTCCAATTAGATCGATTTTCTTCAAATTTTCAATGGCTTTACGCGTTCCAATAACTAAGCACTCGACATTATTAATTTCTTTTATTATATAACAATAATTAAATAACAAATTAATCTAGAAAAATCTATTATTATTAAATTATTAATTCTTTTCGATTTCACTGATAAGAACTCACTCCACTGCGATCACAAATTACGATTTTAAGTAGAACTATGAACTGTTTGCT
This sequence comes from Delia radicum, assembly GCA_021234595.1. Taxonomy (NCBI): domain Eukaryota; kingdom Metazoa; phylum Arthropoda; class Insecta; order Diptera; family Anthomyiidae; genus Delia; species Delia radicum. The sequence goes on from CM037852.1 coordinate 167,421,412, forward strand.
TCCAAAGCCAAAAATAAAGCGAAAATTAAAAACACAAGAGAAAATGTTCTCGAAAATGTCCCGTTATCAGCAGTATATGCAATTTTTAGTAGCTCAAGAGTACACAATTTCTTGGAATATGTTCTGCGCCAAAAGTAAAGCGTGCGAAAATAAATTTATGTTTTTTTAAGTAGGTAACTGTTATTGCGACTTTAGAGAATTAAACAGTCAATATCATGCATTTGATATTTATTTTTTATAATTTTAAGAGAAGAAAACCAAAAACAGTTATTGTTTCATTTCCTTTTGTGATGGATAAAATAAAGTTCAAAATTAAAATGTAACTACTTTCGTTAAAAATGGATATTTTGCCCATATAGACCCCATGAAAATTTTCAAATCGTTTCCGGGTCCACTAAAAATTATCGGATTGACTCCAAATTTTACAGGATTACATTTTTAACAGAAGGGAACAAGAATCGGGCCGCTGGTTGATAAATTTCAAAAATTTCAAAATAAGAACACCCTTAATATACATATTGTCATTCTTTATGAAATGGTAAGGCATAATTTTTCAAAAACATATACTCAACCAAATAAAGTTTACACACTCACATCCATGAGACGTATGATGTATGTGTTAGTAAATCTAAAGATGTTTTGATAGATTTAGTTAGTAATAGGATTGTGATGTAGGATAATAAAGACTTGACCACCCCCATACCTTCATATTCAATGACAAATGTATAGGACAAGTTAATCCGCAACAATCTGCATCATCACCATACATTTATAACTAAATACAACAAAATAGGAAAACAAAATTCTGTGGAAAAATACGCAAAAAGATGTAATAAAATAAAATGATGATGAAAAACATAAAAACAGCAAGCGGTATTCAAAAAATAGAAAGAAAATAGATTGGTGCTAAGTGTCAAATGCGTCATGAATCAGTGTCAAGTACACTCACAAAACAGTTCAACAAACCAGCCAACCAACCAACAGCATCAGCGTCGTCAGCATCATCAGCAGGAACATCAACATCATCACTAACAGAAGTTTCTATTGAAAATAGAATACAAATAAAATAGAGAACAAAATGTAATCTGACATATTCCTTCTGGTCGAATGACAAAGTATTGTGTGTGGTTTATGTAACATTAATCCTTATGCCCAGCATTTGTAACTCCCCAGTATTTGTGGAATGTTTTACAGGTCTTAATATGCTAAAGATTTTGATAAAATAAGAATAATCGGTACAAAATAGTAAACGCAAAAAAAAATTAAAAAGAAAAACAATGAAATAGGCAAAATTATAACATTTTAGGAAATTTTGATAAAAGCACTAACTTAAATGAAAAAAGTATAAATTTTTAAAAACAAATTCACAAAATCTACGGACAGCAAAAAAATAAAATAAAATAAAAAATATGGCTTTCTAAAATACAGATTTACTTATTTTTAGTACCTTTATATGAAATTTAATCTTTTTAATATAAAAATCTTATTACATGTCAATTATAAGGTATTGTTTATACATTTCATATGATACCTTAATTCTGATTGTACCTCAAATACTTTCAGAGATAAATGTCATTAACTATGTAATGCTCAGTGCAGCGACTTGAATGTATTAAAAAATCGAAAATATGCGATAAAAATATGCACTTTTACCAAAGTATGCACTGAAATCCCAAAAATAAGCACTAATAATTCAAAAACATGCACTAAATATCAAAAAAAATATGCACTTAAAATTTGTGGATTTTAAAAAAGAAATCCAATATAAATGTCAAAAAAAGGGCAACTGACTGAAAACATATAAAATCAACCACTCGATTTCCAACACCCCTACCTGATGAAAATAGGTATAGAAGATGTACCACATATAAGTATAACTTCGTCTAAATGTAGGACAGCTAATCCTAGAGGGTCTTAAAATATTGCGTTTCTAAATATAAAAAATATTCAAAAAGTATTGGTACATAATATTCCATAACTTTTTAACGGCTTAAGCTACGAGAGCCATTTTAACCATTTGTGGTTTTACTAGTACACACATATTATTCACTTCTCCACGGCAAAATGCAGTGTTTTCAAAAAACCGCAGTTTAAAAAGCGGTATTAAAAAAACTGTTTTTTTTAAATTTTATCAAAATTATATGTTAAATAAAAATTAGTTTTTCAATGCCGTGTACAAATCCCTACGTACAGATATTACGATATCCTGACTTGTGAATAAAAATGTGAAAAAATTTAACTAAAGGGTCCGCCATCTAACGTTTTTTTTTTCAACTAGTGCTTATTTCGTGAATGGTAACACTTAGCTCTTGTCTGATTTGACAGATAATTAGTTTTATCCTTCCGCTAAAAAAATATGTTCGTTATCTTGTAAAAAAGGTGAAAGAAACTGGCATCCTCATCGATAAACCGAAGCGTGAAAAGCCAAAATCAGTGCGTACACCCGAGAATATTGCTGCTGTGGCAGAAAGTGTGCGTGAAGCGCCATCAACATCAATTCACCGTCGTTCTCAACAATTGAACATTTCGGAGACATCATTGAGACGATTTTTGCATAAAGACCTTGGTATGACGCCATACAAAGTCCAATTGGTTCAGGAGTTCAAAAAAAAAAGTTATTTGGCGGACTCTTAAAAAGCCGATAATTCAGAAACATGCCGGAGTACCACTTAGGGATTTGGTGACAGTATAGAAGAATAATTGATAATTAACATGCATTTTACAGTCAAGAAGTGCATTATTTTTGTGATCCAGTATAACCACAATTATAAGTACCTTTAAAATGAGTAATCAACGACTCTTGTAGCTTAAACTGTTAAAAAGGCATGGGCAATTATATTCAACTACTTTTGCAAAACTGTTATTTTTATTTTTCAATACATTATTTTTTTATGCAAATCTTTTTTTCTACTATATTTAGTATCTTTTTATATATATTTTTATCCATAACTTTGAATTGCGTAACAGCTCCACATATTAGTTTGGCAGCAGCATAGTGAAATAAATTATAATTAACACATATTGTTTTGAAAATATAGACGGTTAAACCGCGGATTTGGAAAAAGTATGTATTTTCCTTTTAAAAAAGGCAACAGTGGCTTTAAAAGAGTTATCAGTGAATCACTTAGCTTTAACCGTTAAAAAGATATGGATTAAGTACGACTACTTTTGTTAAATTTTCGATTTTTTTTATATTTTAAAACGCGATATTTCCACAACCGCTAGAGCTGACAACCTAACAAAACTTGTACGATGGCATATTTGTATGACACTCAACTTCCGTACCAAGTTTGGTTAAAATTAAATTGGGTAGAGGTCGGAAATTGGACATTTTTGATTGTTTTATGACAACTGGCTAATATGACAAGGGCTACAAATGCTTATTTTTAATTAAATCTTAACCCGAGTAAAAAAGTTTATAGATGGTCTTATCTTTTTTCATCTTAAAATATATTATAAGTAAATGAAAAATCTGTCCCTGACAGGCAGAAATTCAGGATCTAAAAATAAGAAATTGTATCTGCTAAGTTGCTTATCGAAAATTTTAAAATTCTTCAAAACAAAGTCAATTTAATTACATTTTCATGAAATTATTCATTCCCTGAGTATAAACATCTGCTATATCGAATTTAAAAAATCTATTAACATCTTTTTTAATTAAGTTGCTATCCCTAAAGTGGATCGTATCGGAATCCTTCAAATTCTAAAGTAAAAATTTTTGACAGTTTTTTAAGGTGTTTTTTTTTTTTAAATAAAATTAATGGTTTATTTGACAAATGTTGAGGTTAAGAAGAAGAACAAACGTGTTTTCTCTAAAAATTATAAACACTTTTAATTTTTAAATCAGACTAGACTATATGCAGAAACATATTTTTATGGACAGGCGTCATCAGTGATTTCCATTTGAATTGTATTATTATTTGTGTATTTATAATTATCAGATTGTCTCTATATGATAAATTTTTCAGCGACCTGCGTGTCTAAGAATCAAACCTGCGCTCTTCTTACATTACAAACGTAACAATGGTTTATTGTTCATTAACAATTAGTTGGCAAAAACTTGAAATTTCTATCAAAATATACTATACTTGGGATAGAGTCATTAATAATATGTTATTAGTACCATTTGCAGCGTTTTTTTGACAGGCCAAAGGTGAAACAAGCGCTGTATAAAAGCGCACAACAGTACGAAAAAATATTTGAAAGGTTCAAAGCCGTTTATATCACAACATCAGCTCACTGATAAAATGTGTGTCTATATGTAGCTTTCTTGATCATCTGGCAGAAATTTTAAAGCGCAAAGCACTCTTTATGAACTTAAAAAATCTTTTGTTACTCATTTTCACTAACAAACTGAATATCTTAAGTTTCGCAAATCTTAGTGTTACGCTTATGCTAAATTTTTACTTTGTGGAATCTAAGCAATATTGGCAATATTAGTAAAGGCCGAAATGTACAAAATTGATTTTGCCACGCCCCTCTTTCCACTGATCGAGTACAAACAATTTGTCATTATATGGTTTCAATAATTACACAATATGTGTGTCAATTTCCAATTTATCTGGTCATCGTAGAACACTTCTAAGGAAGACAGCACATCAATAGGACTCTTTAAAATCGGTATAATATCTGAAATAGTGTTTGTAATACATATCCGTCTACAGGCAAAAGATCGGATCGGACATCCAATTTTTGATAACAACTTCTAAATTGTCATTTGCCTCTAATTAAATATCGTAAAATGTATGGCATAACAATACAAGGTAAATACATTAGGGATAAATAGGGTTTTTTTATTTGACTTTCTATGGTTTTCTGTTCCCGTTATCTATGAGTTTTTGTCAGTTTGTTTTGCAAAACGAAAGAAAATTTTTCTGTTTAATAAGTTTACGAGGTATTGTTTTGCCGTGGTAAAATGGTTATATGTGAAATGACATGTAGTACACACGGAGAAAAAAATTAGCCATTTGCCAACAGAAATTCGGTGAAAACTACTTAAATTTGGTTATTACAATTTCAGTCGTTTGGTAAAACTGAACATTAGTTTCAACAACACAGTTTGGTTAATTTAACTGAATTTTAGTTCCAACACCCAAAATATTCAGAAATTATAAGTTGTTACCATTAAAATACACTTTTCATTTTTATTGGGAGTTTATTTTTCTCTGTGTAACTATCGTACATCAAACACGTGTAGAAAAAAAGTATATAAAAGAACTAGAAAAAACATTATGCAGGCTCATGCTGACCAAATACTTATGAAGACAAATAAGTATCTACAATATGTTCTTGTATTGTATCCACGCATAATTTTACAATACAAAGGCACAAAAACATATGACTTGGCAAATTATTATAAATGAGAATTAATACAAAACACGCATAAAAATCGAACAAAGATTTCCTTTTTTTCCAATATTTTAATTTAAATCTATTTAAGGCCATTCCTTTAATAATAAAATACTGTTATTGAAATAAATTTTATTAAATAAAATTATTAATATTTTTGCTATAAAACGTATTTAATTGAAATTCTACATAACTACTTTTTTTGGAGTTAAGCATAAAATCGCTTTTTTATTATCTAGATTTCTTTTGAAGATTTACATTTGTTTATTTTTTTTTTTTTTTTGGTTTTTATTACTGCACTCATAGAAATAAACCTGTCAAATTAGCACAAAAAAAAAACTACTAAAAATTAGTTAAAAATAAGCATGCAGATAAACTGCTATAATTAGCACATTTTTTTACTAAATATGAGTAATATAAGAATAGCAAAAAAAAAATATGTCTAATTTACAAACCCTATTCAAAAGATGTATACTGAGCTTTATGTAGTCATATCAATTTCTATGTGATGCTATCCCAGCAAAAAATATTTTCGATTTGGTAAGCAGTAACTTCTTTTCAGTGCATCCAAAGAATCTCTTCGCCGTCATGCATGCAATGAAACAATTCTGGAAGGCATTATAATGTGCTTCCCTGAAGGCATTCTTTTGAAGCAGTAAAGAAGGCATGAAAGGAAGCAGTGAAGAAGGCATGCAATGAAGCAGTAAAGAAGGCCTTCCATGAAGCACTTCTGGAAGGCATTATATTGTGCTTCCCTGAAGGCATTCTTTTAAAGCAGTAAAGAAGGCATTAAAATAAGCAGTGAAGAAGGCATGCAATGAAGCAGTAAAGAAGGCCTTCTGTGAAGCAATTCTGGAAGGCATCATATTGTGCTTCCCTGAAGGAAAAATCGCTTCTCGAAGCTTTTCTGGAAGCGATTCGGGAAGCTCTTCTAGAAGCTCTTCCGGAAGCGCTTCTATCATGTGCTTCTTAGATTACATGATAGAAGCGCTTCTCACCTGCTTAAAAGAGACCTACCAAGTGGGACATCGCTAACAAAAATCATGCCTTCTGGAAGGCCTTCAGCAAGCGCTTCGGGTTCAGAGAAGGCCTTCCACAAGCGCTTCTTGGAAGCACTATTTCTTGCTGGGATATGTAGTCTTATTAAATCTCTTCCGAAATATGGGCCCATATAATTGTATCTGTTTGTAAAGGTTTAGATATAATCTGATTTAATTTACTTAGATAAATGTCCAGTACAATTTTATCCAAATTATGGACCGATTAAATTGTATCAGATTGTATCAGTTTTGTATCTAACTGTTTATAGTTTATATCTAAACTGATACAAATTGATATAGTTATATAAAAACCAGATATTATTGTATCCGGATTTTGAAATAGTATAATAGTATACGATTGTATGTAAACTGATACATCTAAATATAATTATATCCTAGTTTAAGTCTAGTAAAATTGCACTAAATTTTACATTTTTGTATATGAAATTGCAATCATACTGTAGTGTACTCCTTAAGCGTACACTGCATACCAACCACTAATATTGATTTCCCAACATACCGTCTCAAATACTGTAGAGTGAATACCATACAAGTGGCATCAAGTAACAGTCTAGCGACACTGTGACCGCATTCTTTTACTTGCACTCAGATATTTGGTGACCGTATGTTGACGATAAGAAAACAATGCATAAAAGTAATTAAGAATAAAAATAAATTGAGTGATTCCTAAAATCACTCAATACTAGACAATAAGTTAGATTGTAAGAATAGTATATAAGACATGTAAATTTGTAAATAAAACAGACTTCAATTTTAGAGTTGCAAAACTACACAAGTCACTGTGTTTTTACTTTTTTGAAGACTCAAATATTTTGGCAGTTCTTTTGAACGCCTATTTATAAGCTGACCCCCACACAGCTATTAAAATATAGAATTGGGCTATAGGGAACCTTAATAATACACATAACATTACATTACATGGCGATCCTGCCAAATTAACACATTAACACGTTTACTTTACATTACATGGCGATCCTGCCAAACCAATACATTTGGTGAATCTCAATGAGGGTGATTTAAATGCTGAATTAAAAAGTTTGATCCTTCTAATATGAATAACACAGATGCCACCAATGATTTGAATCTCCTTTCGGATGTTGATATTTTGGAAATTTTATCTTATTTAGATCCTCAGCCAGATTTAAATACTCCATCCTCAACCGGTTCTAGCAATAACTATAATAATGAAGATATTTTGGCCTCTTCATTTTAATTAAATAATTAAAAACAACACCATTTTAACGCTTTAAATACAAAACAAATTATATATGTAAATATAAATTTTTTCTTTGCATAAACAAAATTTTTCAAAAAAAAAATGCAAAAATTTTTAACTACAAATTATCTAAAAATGAAAAAAAAAAAAACACCAATAGGGAAATTTATAATTGTATAAACATAATTGTAATTTCAAATAGAATTATACATAAAATTTTATATATCCTCAATTAATTAATAACGTAAATATGTTGAAAACTAAAACAAAATACTACTTAAATCTTGCTAAAAAAAAATATATATATATATATATATATATTGCATTTAAAGTGCTTTAATAAATAAATCAATTACAAAAATTTTAAATATGAATATTATTTTCATCATATTAATTTCTACTCTACATATTTTTGTTAAGAAAAATATATAAAAAATCTTTTTAAACTAACAATTTTATAAAAATATATATTTTAAATGCTTACACAAAAAAAAAAAATAATAATATCCTTATTACTGATTACTTTGATCTTATATAAATTTTTTAAAAAAATATATATTTAAACAAACCAAAAATTATAATAACAGAAGTATAAATGGAAGAATATCTAACAGAATTAAAAGATATACTAGCAAATTTAAAGAAAAGTCCAGGAAGGACATACTCAGAAAAAACTGTACAAGTAAAGTTAGAATCTATAGACAATATAAAAAAAGAATTTCTGACAGCTCAAAATGAAGAAAGAGAAGAAAAAGAGATAGTAGCATTAAAGTTAGAATTTAATACAATTTATAGAAAAATCAAAGAATATTTAATACCAAATACTAAAAGTTTAGACACCAAAATGGCAGCATTTAGTTTAGAATTAACTTCTAAGGCACTCCCAATTTTTGCTGGAAATTATGAAGAACTAGAAAGTTTCCTAATAACAGCAGAACTCATCGAAAAGACTCTGACTGACGCAGCAAAAACAGATTTCTTGCAATATGTCTACCACGCCAAATTGACCTCAGGTGTAAGGACAGCAATAGGTAGTTACACAAAACCAGACAATTTCAATACATTAAAAACACTCTTAAAACAAAGATACAAGAATACAAAAACTATCCCAGAATTACAGTCAAAGTTAAACAACATATACCAAGGCAAACAATCAGTAAGTGCATATAAGGACAGAATCATTACCATTATAGATAATCTAAATAGATTAGGAATAGAGGAATTAAACTTAGACTCAGAACCAGAGAAAAATGTTATCATTAGATTAAATGCTAAATTAGCGTTAGATTCTTTCAAAAGAGGTATCAATGACAATTTCAAAACAGCCATATTAGCAGCTCGCCCTAAGACTTTGCAAGACGCAGTAGAACTTGCACTAGAAATAGAAAACGAACATAAGATAAACAACAATTCCGTAAGGTACATTCAAACACGAAAACCTAACAGACAACATAACAATAACAGATCCAATAGTTTTTCAAATAAGAATAACAGTAACTTTAACAATAGCAGATCCAATAACTTTCAAAATAGAAATAGTCATATTACCAATAAAAGACCCAATAAATTTTCAAACAATAACAATTTTAACAGTGACAGATCTAATAATTTTCCCAATAGAAACAACACAAATAGAAGATACATACGTACAATAAATAATGAGGGAAACGAGGTAGGCTCGGAATATATGGATATTCCGGACAGCCAAAATTAAAAGTATATAAAGTTTGCAACAATAATACAAATTTCATAATCGCTAAATACAAAAATGAACAATTAACATTTCTTGTCGACACAGGTTCCGACATATCACTATGTCGTATTCGAACAAACCTTGAAGATGAACCAATTAATAAAGAGAATATATGTAAATTAACAGGTATTACTACTGAAGAAATACACTCACTAGGGACAATTGGACTGGAACTTTCATTCACAGACCAAAAATGCAAACACAAATTTCATCTTGTAGATGACAACTTTCCAATAGAAACTGACGGAATAATAGGAAGGGACTTTTTAAAAAAATATCTCTGTAAGATAGACTATGAAACTTTCACAATATCATTATTCATAAACAATACTACCATAACTATTCCATTGCAAGCAAAAGCTCTTACGTCATTACAAATAAAAATACCACCAAGAACAGAAATAATACAAGCATTAAAACTAAACCTTAGCGAAGATAGCATAATTTTTAATAATGAAATTAAACCAGGAGTATTTTTAAGTAATTCAATAGCACCTAGTAACGGCATGACCCACATAAAAATTTTAAACACAACAAATAAAGAAATAAACTTAAAAGGCATTAAACTCCAAACTGACTCACTTAAAAACTATGACATATTAGGTTACAATAAAGACAATAACCCCAAACGTTTTGAACAAATACTGAATGAACTACAATTAAATAATAATGACGACTATGCAAAAACAGAATTAATAAACATTTTTCGTAAATATCAAAATATTTTTCACCTTGAAAATGAAAAATTAACAGTAAACAATTTTTATGACCAAACAATCACTACGTTAGACAATACACCAGTGTATATAAAAAACTACAGACTACCGCACTCACATACAAACATAATAAACGAACAAATACAGAATATGCTGGATGACGACATAATAGAACCATCGGTTAGTCCATACAATGCTCCACTACTTTTAGTACCAAAGAAAAATGTGGAAGATAAAAAGAAATGGAGACTTGTAGTAGACTTTAGAAAACTTAACGATAAAATTGTCAATGACAAATTTCCCCTAACTAGATTAGAGGATATTCTAGACAAACTTGGTAGAGCCAAATGGTTTTCTACACTTGACATGACTAGCTCATTCCATCAAATCGAGCTTAACAAAAACTCTAGACCGCTTACAGCCTTTTCGACCTCACAAGGTCATTACCAATTCAAAAGACTCCCTTTCGGACTAAAAATTTCTTCAAACAGCTTTCAAAGAATGCTCACAATAGCACTCTCAGGACTAGAATCAGAAGCATTTCTTTATGTAGACGACATAATTGTTTATGGATGTAGTTTAAATCACCACAACCAAATTTAATAAAGGTATTAGACAGACTACAAAAATATAATTTAAAACTTAATCCAAAGAAATGTTGTTTTCTAAGACCAGAAGTAGTTTACTTAGGACACTTGATTACAAAAGATGGTGTAAAAACAGACCCATCTAAATATGAAATAATAAAAAATTATCCAATACCAACTAACACTGACGAAGTAAGACGATTCGTTGCATTCTGCAACTATTACAGAAAATTTATACCCAATTTCGCAGATATAGCCAAAGACCTAAATACATTACTAAAGAAATCAACAAAATTCATATGGACTGAACAATGCCAACACGCTTTTGAAGAGCTAAAAAACAAGTTAATGAATCCTCCAATTTTACAATACCCTGATTTTGAAAAACCATTCATTTTAACAACTGACGCTTCAAACTACGCGTTAGGTGCTGTATTATCACAAGGTGATATAGGTCAAGATTTACCTATTTCATACGCAAGTAAATCTTTACAAAAACATGATATAAATAAACCAATAATCGAAAAAGAACTTTTAGCAATCCATTGGAGTATTAATTTTTTTAGACCATACTTGTACGGACGTAAATTCATAGTAGTAACAGACCACAGACCATTAATCTCTCTGTTCTCACACAAAAATCCATCATCAAAAATGACAAGAATCAGACTAGATTTAAGCGACTACGACTTTACAATAATATATAAAAAAGGGAAAATAAATACCAATGCGGACGCATTGTCCAGAATCGAAATAAACTCAGACATACTAAAACAAATGATACCGTTAGAAAACGTCGATACAGAAAAAAGAACATTAGTTATAACAAGGGCAATGAACAATAAAAAGCGCAATGAGGAAAACATAATAAAAAATAAAGAAAATGAGGAAAACAAGAATAAAAGACGTATAGAAAAGAACGACATGAAAAAATGTGATTCTCAGAAGTCTGATCAACTTCAAATATGGGAATGCATATCCGTTAATGACATAAAAAATATGAAGAAACTGCAATTTAATACAATTGAAGAAATAAATGAGAAAGATATATTTATTGAAAACAATATTGTGCACATAGGTCGTAACGATAATTCATCAAAACCAGTTTTGACTAAGAAGAAATTACGTACCCAAATTATAAATAATACAAAGCTAGCAAGATACAGTGATAATTCAGCGAAACTAGATTCGATACTGAAGAAACTGATATCAAAAATGAATAAAGAGAATATAAAAGAATTAGCACTTGCAAGTGAAGATAAAATATTTGAAAATTACAGTAAAAAGGAATTGATAGAAGCATATGCAAAGATAAAAATAAATAACAAGGATCCTCAACTTAAAATATTAATATATAATAAGCCCAAAAGAATCACAGAAGAAATTCTAAAATACAAACTAATCGACGAATTCCACAATGCCACACATGCAGGGCACTTAGGAATAAGAAAGACAATTATAAAACTAAAACAACGCTACATCTGGAAAAACATGAATAAGATGGTAAAGCAATTTGTAAAATATTGTGACAAATGCAACAAGAACAAGCAAACTAAACACATTAAGGAACCACTTACATTGACAAACACTCCAAGTAACAGTTTTGAAATAGTATCAATTGACACAGTAGGACCTCTTCGAATTTCGAATGAATACAGATATATTTTGACCATACAATGCGAACTAACAAAATTCGTTATTGCACACCCCATGGCGACGAAAGATGCACTAACAACCGCAAAAACAATAGTTGAACACCTAATTCTAAAATTTGGTAAATGCAAAGTACTGAAATCAGACAACGGTACAGAATTTGCAAACGAACTTTTACGTAATATATGTTCACTACTTGAAATTAAACAGACCTTTTCGACACCTTACCACCATGAGACAATTGGGTCATTAGAAAGAAATCATAGAGTCTTAAATGAATTCTTGCTAACATCAGCAACTGATTACGAATGGGATAAATGGATTCCATATTTTACTTTTGCCTACAACACGGCACCCCATATAGACACTGGCTACACGCCATTTGAACTTGTATATGGAAGACTACCATGTTTGCCATCTGAAATATATGACACAAAGAAACTAAAATATATAATTACGATGATTATGCCATAGAGCTAAAACGTAAATTACAATATTCTTTAAACAGAGCTAAAGAATTAACAATTAGAACAAAAGAGAAAAGAATATTAGAAAATAGATACAACAATAAATTAAATTTAAAGATAGGAGACTTAGTTTTAGTCAAAGTAGGAAATAGGAAAAAGAACCAAAGTCCATATAAAGGACCTTACAAAATAATTAGGAATAATGGTGTAAATACAATAATAGATTACAATGGAAAAGAAAAAGAAATACATAATAATCAATTAAAACCCTATATAGCATTAAGAACTAGTGAATAATAAAAACTTATCATTAATAGAAACAAAGTTATATAAGAATTAATATTAAAAACAAATATATATATATAATACATTAATATACATTATAAAATTATTCATAAGTTAACCAAAAATATAGAAAAATTAAAAAATAAAATACTTTTATAATTTTTCTCTTAAGGGTAAGGGTGTAGTGTACTCCTTAAGCGTACACTGCATACCAACCACTAATATTGATTTCCCAACATACCGTCTCAAATACTGTAGAGTGAATACCATACAAGTGGCATCAAGTAACAGTCTAGCGACACTGTGACCGCATTCTTTTACTTGCACTCAGATATTTGGTGACCGTATGTTGACGATAAGAAAACAATGCATAAAAGTAATTAAGAATAAAAATAAATTGAGTGATTCCTAAAATCACTCAATACTAGACAATAAGTTAGATTGTAAGAATAGTATATAAGACATGTAAATTTGTAAATAAAACAGACTTCAATTTTAGAGTTGCAAAACTACACAAGTCACTGTGTTTTTACTTTTTTGAAGACTCAAATATTTTGGCAGTTCTTTTGAACGCCTATTTATAAGCTGACCCCCACACAGCTATTAAAATATAGAATTGGGCTATAGGGAACCTTAATAATACACATAACATTACATTACAATACTTCTTGCATTTTGAGCCCGTTTTATTAAGCTCAAATATATGTAACTCAATATCTCTTAATTTAATTATATTTGGATTATTATATATATTATTGTATCTAATTATATTAAATATAACATGATTATATGTAATTAAATCATGATAAAACTGAGATAGAGTTTGATAGTTTTTTATTAAATTGAATTTATTTAAATATAATTAGATCCAAAGTGATACAATTTAATACAACCGATTTAATACAACCAATTTTACTCGGGAGTTTAACTTGAGCTAAATTTTAGTTAACTGAAAGTAAAAAAATCATCTGCTAAAATTAGCAAAAATATTTAGTAAATATTAGTAGACAAAAAAATCACTAAAAAATGTGAAAGTTTTAAAGTTTTTTTTATGATTATGTATTTTAATATGAATAAAAGTATGCCTATATTAAATCAGCAATTTACAATTTTTTAGCAAATACTTCTGTTTATTTTTGAAAAAACACTGATATTTGCATTCTGTTAAATTTGAGATAAATCTAGCAACAATTTGGTAATATAGCAGTTTTTGTTGCTATTTTGAGTCCACAAATATTGAGTGGAAGATTTTGTCAATTTCACAGACTACAATTATATTTTCAATAAACTTAAATTCACATCGAATAGTTATAACTAAAATTTTGTAAAGTTAAAAGACTTATTTTTGCTGTTCTTATTTTATTAATATTTAACAAAAAAAATCTGCTTAATTTTACAGTTCTTTCTGCAAGCTCATTTTTAACTAATTTTTAGTAGATTTCTCTGCTATTTTTACAGGTTTATTTCGATGAGTGTGAGAACAATTATTGTTGGTATAAAAAAAAGCATGGAATATTCATTGCATTTTTAATGCGATTAGAATTTACAGTGATTTACTAGCAATACGGTTATTTGCTAAATCGTTTTATTTTGTTTTTGCCAACAAATGGTTTGGAAGGCTTAAAAAAACCAATACAATACAAAATACTAAATTGCAGTAGAAATCGACCGAATACAGGATTTAGAGTAAAATCAATTGTAATTTTTTTTTTTCTTTTATATAATTTTTTGTTTCTGTTTTGGTTATAAGTTTACTATTTGTGAATATTCAAATAATACTTGCGGTTGTTATAGTTGAAAGTTTATGTGTAATATCAATTTGAAGTTAATCTAGTTATTAATACTCAGTCATTTAGTATAAACTTAATTATAGCTTTTTCTACAAATAAGCAAAAACAAAATTGTCTTTATTTGGAAACTTTACATCCTAAATTAAAGACTTCATAACGTTTCGTAAACGGACTGTAATTTCTTATAATATGAAAAATAGTATCTACATCAAATATGTTGTCTCTTTTTTACATATTAAACAAATAGTGGCGGAAAGTAATTTCTATTGAAATTAGATTTGCTCTTCGAGTTTACGTTTAATGAGTTAGATATACACAGAGAAATAAAGTGCCAACCGAATTGAAAAGTGTATTTTAATGGTAACAACCTATAGATTCAGTTACTACAACGATATTTACATTAGATTTCAGAATATTTTGGGGTGTTTCAACTAAAATTCAGTTGAATTAGCCGAAATTTGTTGTCAAAACTAATGTTCCGTTGTACCAACCCGAATTTGAGACGTAGTAACCGAATTTCAGTTGGCAAATAGAAAATTTTTCTCTGTGTGTAGAAAACACATTATCTTCTATTTTAGTTTAACTCACATAACGTTTCCTAAATGAGCTACGTCTCGAATCCGCTCGATTATGTTGGAGCTCGAGATAAGTATTTAGTGCATTTAGTTTTCATTAAAGCTTTGTTTTAATTTTTGTTTTACTTTATTTTGGCCAAAAATAGCCAAGCTGAACACAAATTTTGTTACCATAATTTTAAAATCGATTTAGTAGTTTTAGTGCAAAAAGAAAAAAAAAAAAACAAAATTTCAAAGTTTTCAGCCCTTTATGATTAGTTTTTTGAGTCATATTCGAGAGTTGAAAAAAATTTTCAATGAGGCTCATCAATAAGAGTCAATTATGATTAATTTATGACTCAGAAGTTCGAGCGCTCGAGAAATAATCATATTTTAGAGTCTTTCGTGGGTCATAATTTCTAAGCGTTCAAAAATGTGTTAATTAACATTATAAAATTGTTTTCAATATCGAAAAAAGGAAATCGTTTTAAAATACAGTGTCCAACATAAGTTTTGGCAAAGTTATATGTATCATAAGAAATTCTTTATTACGCTAAAATTACTAAAATATAATTAAACATTTTCATTAAGATGACAAATTAGAATTTCATAGACTTAATTCTAAAAAGGAAAAATTCATTTTGGTATCTAAGACCGCACGAAAATAGATATAAATTTAATAAGTTTTAATCAAAAAATGTGTGTTCGATAGTTTGATTTTCTAATGATATCTCCCATTCTTGAAAACATGATATTTAAAAAAACAAATCGTACTGCAGTTGCATTTACAAAGATAAAAACAATTTACATATGTACTGAATGAAAGCCGCACTACAAGTTGGAAAATTGTTAATAAGGTTAAAAATACTGGACAAAAAAGAAACGAACTGAAAATGGTCCATATAGACAACGTAAAAGAAGGAAAACAAGCTCTTATTTTAAGAATAATCACGTCAATCACAAAAGATCTTCGAAAAATACTGTAGCAAATGTAGTAAATAATATTAATATTATACTGGGTGCTCCATTACCAGCATATGAGCAATTCTGAAGGCCTGTTACAATTTCTATTCTCTCCAGTAAAAAACTTTTAAGTTGTATATTTCACTGGAGACATAAAATATGAATGAGCTTAAATCATCCACACAAAAACCTGCCAAACCGTTAATGGATCCCAGTAGTGCTTCAGAATGAAACACACTGCAGAGTTTTTCATTTTAATAGATATATGACAGTTACACAAAAATTCAATACTAATTTGGGAACAAATTATTCATTATGTATAATGAAACCTAGAATAAAATAGATTGTTCTGTTTCGATAAATGTAGTCCAATGGTCCTGTGGAATTCGTCTTCATATGGCTACTGAGTTGAACCATTTATCTTAATGTACTCCAAGAAAATCCAACGAATAGTTAATCTAAAGTGTGGAATGTTATAAATTGAAATTTTTAAAAGACAAGCATTTCACGATAACGTTAGAAAACATTAAAATGTGGGTACTTTACAACAACCCATATATTTCTGATCCTTTTGCAACTCGTAAACTTTTATTATATATAATATTTAGTAAGGGAAGAAATTGAAAAAAATGCTCCGAAAACTCAACATTTCCAATAAGAATTGAGTAGAAAACATTTTTTGAAGGATTGGCGGAATATAAGCGCTAAATTTACCAACATATATTGTTGGGCCAAGGCCAACCTGTATGATGAACTACAAGAAACAAAAACACCAAGTTATCACTTAATTAACTTCTAACCGAAGGATGAATATACATGAGTGGGTCCTCAAAATATATCTGTATTTTACTTATTTGTTGAATATTTTGGCAAACACAGATGTTTTCTGCATTTAAACATTGAGTTACCATGGAGAACACTTCTAAAATATATAATTTTTTTTTTTTTAATTTTGCGATTTTTTTTAACATGCAAAGATTAAATAAAGAAAACTTACTATGCCAAAACTTTTGTTGGGCACTGTATATTAGATTTTCATTGTTTACATATTAGACACTATTTAAAAAAAATGGACGTATCATACACCTTGTTCAAAAGTGAATTTTTCGGTTTTATATGCTTAAGCTATGCACAATGTTTATCTATAAAAAAATATCAGTGTATTTTGATGTTGTTAACTGTTGCTAAAAAAGAGTCATGTTTTTCTTTGTCCGATATCCGATATCCGAAAAATTAAAAATTTTGAGTTGAGTCACTTTTGAACTAGGTGTGCGATATGATAAGAAACTACAAAGTTTTTGCAATTATACACTGATAATTATCCATACATAAAAATACCAATAGATGTCAAAATAACAAAAACTTTCTTAAAATAAACCAACATTTGTTCATTTTACGAAAGTTTTTGTTGTTTTGACATTATTTTCGTATTTTTAGCATTCATTTTTATTACGGCTTGTTTTTACAATACGTGTATAATTTCAGACGAACGTGTGACACCCGAACGAATACGTAATGAAATGAGTATTTATAATTCGTTCGTCTGACTTACGTTTGCTTACGTTAAGCTTTATATTATGTCAAACAGTAGATATTGCCATGACATTGCTTTTCGGTTTTTGTTAGTTTATTTCATATAGAAATAACTCATTTTTCGTTGGCAGATGGCAACCCAACACTGTAATTGAAATATAAACAAAAACAGCTGAGTTTTGCTTAAAAAAAAAATTAATTTATTTTTTTTAGAAAACAATAAAAGTGGATATAAAAATATAATTTGTATATAAAAAAAAAACAAAAACATTTACAACTAAAAATGTAAATAAATATAAATGAAAATAAAAACCATTATTCTTTTTTTTATTACAATTTTTTGTTAAAAAGTATTACAGTAAAACCCGGTTAAGATGAACTCCGAGGAACCAAATAAATTAGTTCGTCTTAAGCGAGGTTCGTATTAAGCGGGTATTTTTAACGTTAAAAAATATGTATTTATTAAAACAAAAACAAGATTTTTACATAAATAAAAAATAAAATTAGCATTTCATGCATTCACAATTAAAAATTCAATTAAAATTCTTCATTAAAAAAAAAAAAAAAATCTGTTATTTTTTTCTGAATGACTGAATTAACGATTTCATTCTTTATAAGTTTTTCTATTACCAAAATATGATTGTCAGCTTCTTCGGCACACGATTTTGTTCGAATATATCACTTCACTAATTTTCAACATCGGCAGGATTAACAATTTCCAATATTTATTCACCTGATAAAGTATGTGACGTCAAAACATTAGCATCTATATCTAGAAAGTCATCCACGGATATGAAATTCATATTAGGTCTATCCCATTAAACGGATAAATAGTGTACTAAACATAGTAATTTGTATGAAAACGAGTTTTTGGGACTACTTAAAACAGTTCGTAATAACCGAGGGTTCGTATTAACCGAGTTCGTATTATAAGATGTATTTTATATGAAAATTGTTGCCAAAACGTCGGGACTTTTAAATTAGTTCGTATTAACCGAGGGCCCGTGTTAACCGAGTATTACTGTATTTTTTTTAATATTAAATTCTGTTGCCTTTTTTCTTTGACGAATACTTTTTTGTAAACGTCTGTTTTTGACGTTTGTGACGCTTCAAATCGCATTATGGAAACCAAAAAAAGAGACGAAAACGACAACTCTTACGTTTTCACTCAATTCAAAGTGACATTTGCGATACAAAACCCCAAAATGAATTTCTCCACTCATTTACACGAATTTTTTTGAGTGACACGTCTTACAAAAACAGACCGTTAGTGTTAATTATATATATATATTAAAATATCCCTACACACAAATTAAAAAGGTAAGTAAAAAAATAGTAAAGCTTTTTATACCCCAATCCACATTTTTGTACCAATTTTTAGTGCAAACGAATTTTATAGTAAAATTTTTATCTATTCTCTATTCAAAAACTCCAAAGTTGTTTACTAATTTTAATGGTTTTTCTGTAAATAAATTGTTGGGTCCATGTGTGGTATGAGTAATATTAATTCAATATTAATATTAATCATACGACATGTAGGCACTCATTTGGGTGTTTAAAACAAGGCGGAATGGTAGAACATGTTAATAAACAATTAACTTCATTATTTCTTTATGTAAATAGTTGAATTTTAGTATGTATGTGAATAAAAAATTTAATTTTTGACATCTACCAAAAGTTTTGGGTAAAATATGTACAGGGGTAGGCTAAATTAGTAAAGACATATTAACTGCATTAGAATTAGAAGAAAATATTTTACAAATTGTGTAAATTATTCCTTAATACTGTTTTATGTACTGACAAGGAATGTATCCCGACCTAAACATTTCAATTTTAATGAATTTTGAATATGTTGTAGAAGAACAAAAAAATGCAAGTATTTGTTTGGGTGCCCAATCTCATATTTAATGGCTAAAAGTTGGTGTGATCTGTTTGTTTGAAAACTTGTCTGAAATTTAGAGAGTTTAAATTGTTTGAAATAATTATAAAGAAAATTTGCATAAAACCCGAACGATTACAAATATCGAGGAAACCTTAGGCACCGCCTCGACTGATTAAACAGACATTTTTATTCATTATTTAAAGTTTAATCCAACTATAATTCCTTAATAAAGGAAATGATTTAAAAGATGATTCTTGTATATCCGCATTTCTTTCGCTACACTCTCATAAAAATCGAAAGATCTCAGACAACCGATTTGATTTGGTTGCTGCAACCTCGTAAATTCGGTTGTCACAACCAAACTTGGTTATTACAACCGAATTTGGTTGCCAGAACCCCCAATTCGGTTGCTACAACCGAATTCAGTTGTGACAACCGAATTTACGACGTTGCAGCAAAAGAATCAATTCGTAAAACAAAGAATTCAAATTTATTTAATGCAAAGTTATTAAATGCCAACCCTGCTAAAAGTGACATCAAAAAATTAATGAGGTTCTGGTCATAATTCGGATATGCTATATAATTCGGATAGGCTAATTTCAATGGCGTACTTTATTTTTCGATCTATGGCACATTTTTTCGCAAAATGACTTTAAAATTTGGCGCATTTTCATGCAGTTATTTTATCTACGCTGAAAAATTTATATTTCATGATTATCCTTATCCGTAATGAAAGAATATCGTAGAATTTTTTTCGTTGATTCAGTGAAGAGTTTCATTATGTACAAGAAATTTTATTAAGACATTTTTCATAAAGTCTTTATCATACAATTACCTAGTTTCATGAAAAAGACTTCATTTGATTTCATAAATTATCTCTTCATAAATTTAATGAAAATTTTCTTCAGAGATATGAAATTATCTCAAAGGCTTAATTTTTTTATTTTTTTCTTAAAATTTTATAATTTCATTACTTTCCATTAATTTCAAACTTTAGTTTTAAGATTTAATTCTCAAGTGTTTAACATATTTTATAAAATACCCTCCGCTATATGTAATGATGGTACAGTGTTGTCAAAAATGATATGAACGATTGCTTCAATTTAAATAGTTTGATAAAATCTTTGTTGGTATTAGCAAAAAATTTCTGTAATCTGTCTGTAGTTGCCTATAATAAATACGCTTACTCATGTGCGCTATATTTAAAAAAAGATATGCCATTTGTGCAATAACTGGCCCTGTTTTATTCAAATGGAAAAGGAAGTTTCTTCAAGAATAAATGTAGTATTTATATTTTTCTGAAAGCCTAATGTACATTAGGTTGTCCCAAAAAAAATAAAAATTAGGATTTTCTCGGAAGATCTTTCCTAATATGGATACTCATAAGGTAAAGTATTTTTGAGAATTTTGTCAGATTTTTCGGAAGTGGTTTAGAGGTCGCGCAAACCGATTTTGTACCAAAAATCGAGCTTTTTGGGCTTTTATTGAATTATTCTTGAAAATTGCCAAAAATCGGTAATTTTTCGGTTTCTGAGTAAATATTCTTAAAGAAAATTTTCCGATCTTTAATTTTATGTGCATTATATAACAGTTTATGTAAATTTTCAACAAATATGAAAAAGAATGCTTTATAACTTTTAAAATTTGTATGAAGACTAAAAAAACTAATGATGCAGTTTAAAAGATTATGAAGTTTTAAATAAATTAGCAGAAAAAACAATATAAATTTCTTTTACCGTTCTCGATTTATACCCTTTTAAAGCTTTGCACCCATTGTATGAAATTTTTAGTACTATAAGATTTGGGCATCCGATTTGTTGTAAACTTTAGATTATGAGATTTGAAAATTTATTTATTGTATGTCAAAGCTTAGTTTTAAAGTGTTGTCAAGTTGTGGACAGCAAAAAAAAAGTAGCCAAAAAGCCGTTATCACTAGGTGGCACTGATATGGCTCGAACTAAAATTCATGATTTATTTATTTATAAACAAATTCAGTGTTTTATTACAAAAGCCAGCCTAACTTTTTTTGAAGCCTGCAACATTTCTACTGATTTTTTGCAAACGGATCCAGAAAAATGGGAAAACAACAAATCATTTCAGGAAGCAAAACTTAAAGTTCAACAATTGCAAGTTGTAAATGATGTCGCAGAACGTGGTGTGGCCTTGGCTAATAGTTATATCAATATCACAACTTCTGAAACAGACTTTCAGAGTTTACTGCAGGGGGTAGAGCAGCATCGCAAGAACTCTAATTAATGATTTATAACAAATCTATTTTTCTTTGTTTTTAATATAATTGTTATACATAAGTGGTAAGTAACTATTATTTTATTTGTAAAAACATTTTCTAAATCCAATTATTTAAAGTTTAAACCAATGCAAACCTAGTTCACACCTTATAGTATTATACATTTCATACAATGTGTACAAAGCTTTAAAAGGGTATAACTCGAGAACGGTGAGAGAAAATTCATTTTTTTCTGCTAATTAATTTAAAACTTAATAATCTATTAAACTGCATCATTAGTTTTTTTAGTCTTTATACAAATTTTAAAAGTTATAAAGCATTCTTTTCCATATTTGTTGAAAATTTACGAAAAACCGTTATTAAATTGTCAAAATGTGCAAAATCATTGCCGAAACTTATTATTTATGCACATAAAATTAAAGATCGGAAAATTTTCTTTAAGAATATTGACTCAGAAGCTGAAGAAATATCGATTTTTTACCAATTTTCAAGCAAAATTCAAAAAAAACCTAAAAAGCTCGATTTTTGGTAAAAAATCGATTTGCGCGACCTCTAAACCACCTCCGAAAAATCTGAAAAAATTCTTAAAAATTCTTAGCCTTATGAGTATTCAAATTAAGAATGATCCCCAAAATTTTTTTTTGAATGGGACACCCTACTGTACATAGTTGACTTTTATGAAAGTGATATTTTCCAATTGGTTATTATTCTGCCAACGCATCCCTTCAAATTCGACTAATTGCTTGTTTTCTCTGAGCACCACATAAACTGGAAAACGAAAAACATATGCAGTTGCTTCAATTTGGTCCAAATATGATAGCATTATCAATTTTCAACATCTGTGAAAATGTGGACAAGACAGCAATAAATCTTAAAAATCAAATTTTTTTATTTTTTTGGGAATTGTTGAATTTACATTGGTCTTATGTAAATTTTTATTTCTGCTTTAATAAAATCAATAGCTAAGTAAGGCTTAGTATTAAATTTCATTAGAATGGGTATTGATTAACAAATATTCTTTTGCAAAATAAAAATTTGTTTCACTTTAAATTTCATTGATGATACGTCATTTTGTTTCAGAAAATATGAATACAAAATATCTAAACTGCCATAACTAGAAAAATACTTCCAAAGCTAATTTTTTTCCCTCTGTAACAGATTCAAAAAAATGTTTTTGTATCTGACACATTTTTAGTTTTACAGTACCACCCGAAAAATTCTTTGCCAACATTGTTTGTACCAATATTACAA
The DNA here is from genome assembly GCA_021234595.1 of Delia radicum. Taxonomy (NCBI): domain Eukaryota; kingdom Metazoa; phylum Arthropoda; class Insecta; order Diptera; family Anthomyiidae; genus Delia; species Delia radicum. The sequence continues at coordinate 167,444,720 of CM037852.1, forward strand.
TCATTTTTCAATTTTATTTTATAACACCCATTTAAATATGATGTATAAGACTAAGACCAAACTGTATTGCAACTGTTCATTTTGATGAACAGTGAAGAAGCCCCAACTCTGACAACAATAACACCCTCTAGTGTATAATTTAATATCACTGCAGCCAACATTAGAGATCAACATTAGCCGTCGGCTTTTGGTTTGTTCTTTACTTGTTCGTGAACTCTCAACAGTGTAACATCAACCGTTTCAAATCGTTCGATAGAGTGCCAACAAAGATTTGTTTTACATCAACATTAAAACCCTTAACCAAACATCCGTGCTTAAGGGAGTTATTTATTTTGTTTCTAAATTGTGGAAAACCAAAAGTTAAAACTTACTTCTATATTAAAACTTAAAGTGAAATTTAAAACTTATATCTAAAGGTTAAAACTGTGTATATTAAAACTTAATTCTAAACTAAAGTTGAAACTTAAAATCTAAAGCTTAAGCCTAAAGTGAAATACCTAAAATTAAAGAAATTGTTAATTCCGTCACCTTAAGAATTAAAATTTAAACCCTAAAACCTAAACGTGTAAAAAATACTTAAAACTAAAATTAACCTAAAATTTAAAATAAGGTTAAATAAAACCCCAGTTAAAAGTTATAACGTTTAATGAAACCCGCCATTTTCTATTTTTATAATTCCCTCAAAAAGATGGTAAATAAGAAGCCATCTTTATTTCTAATACCCCTTAACCCGTAAATTCTTCAGCAACTTTTTAAATCTGTTTTATTAAATATATTTCTCAAAATTTAGGACAATACCATAAATATTGTTTAGCCCACGTTCCGCCAACGCATAACCGACCGTAGCCAACGCTTTGCCAGCTCTGTACCAATTGTATTTTTCTGCTTGGGTAAATATTTTGAATGATTTTTTTTAAACGCTTAAGGGTAATGACACGTCATTACTTTTCTCTCTACCAGCAATGACACCAGCTTAGTCTCTGCATTACTTTACCACGAATAATTATGTTTTACTAATACTAATTAATTTTTGATTTACAAAAAATAATGCATTACCCATAAGTACTATTTAAATTGTATCATTATTTTAAATATATAAAGTAATGATCTGAAAATGTTTGAAAAATCAATATATAGAGCAATTCCATATGAAAACGATCAAAATTGGCAAATTTTTGACGACCCCCTCTCCGATTTTAAAATAAATAGTCTCAATCGATTGCCCAGCAAAAAAGAATGTACCTACATATTTTTTTTTTTTTTTTTATAGTGACTGGTTTAGTGGTGGTGTGCACCACTGTCATGTGACAAAATTGAAGAATTCTTCATAAGGGACCTCATTGAAAGTTGTTTTAAAAAAACTACTAAAGCGATCGCAACGAGTGATAGCTCGTTGGAAAGGTATTGAATCAGGCTTTAATTGAAAAATAAAATTTTCCTAATTTTTCTCAGAAATTTACCGTTTTTCCCATGAAAATTAAATTTTCCCATGAAAATTAAATTTTCCGATTTTCCACAGAAGCTCCTAATTTTCCGGCTAATTTTATTTTTTTTGGATTCCTCATAATTTTTGCTTTAAGAATCAGCAATAAAAAATGGGCCCCGACTCCTTGTTTGGACAGGAGAAGAGCATTTAAGAGACCACCTTGTTCTCATTGTTTTTATATTTTTTATAATTGAATTATTTTTAATTAACAAGAAAAATTAGGAAATTTTATTTTTCAATTAAAGCCTGATTCAATACCTTTCCAACGAGCTATCACTCGTTGCGATTGCTTTAGTAGTTTTTTTTTTAAACAACTTTCAATGAGGTTCCTTATGAAGAATTCTTCAATTTTGTCACATGTCATATGGAATTGCTCTGTAGTGACTGGTTTAGTGGTGGTGTGCACCACTGTCATGTGACAAAATTGAAGAATTCTTCATAAGGGACCTCATTGAAAGTTGTTTTATTTTTAATTATTTTTAATTATT
>CM037852.1:167446793-167507438 GCA_021234595.1 Delia radicum
AAAACATCTTAAGTATTGAATACTTCTCACGATTTTTATGATTGTTACACCTTTTGAATCTGCATGCTAAGGCTGACATGTAATAACACAATTTGAAATATCTTTTATAATTTGGAAGATATTTCCCATTGAAATATATTTTTTCATATGCTGATAATTTTTTATTTGGAAAATGGGACTTATTTAATAACAAAATAATTTTGTATGCATTTGTTTGGTTTCTTTAATTCAATTTAATACTTTGAAAATGAAGAATCTTTAAAGACAAACATCTTGTAAAACATAAGAGATGTGGGATTTAACGTTACCCAATTTCTTTAACATGTGAGTTAAATAGATGATATTTACGATTAACACTAAATGGCACGAAGAATGTTGATGAAGACCGTAGTGGGTCAGAAAATGCATTACATTCATGCTAGTGTCTAATAACTTTTTCTGTGTTTTTTTCTAATATTCAAAGTAAATTATCATATAAAAAAAATTATAATTTTTCTGTTAATTTAGCGAAAAATTTGTCATGATCTAAAACCAAAAAAAAAATCTCACACATAAATTTATAGATCAACGATAAAAATTCACTATTAAACCACTCACCAGGTACAATGTAAAAATCGTTAAAATTATAAAAAAAAAAAAAATCTCACAGATCTCGAAAATTTCATAACATTTTCAATGAAGTTTTCTTGCGGATTCAAATGCGTATCGACCACAAATATCACGCAAAATATAAATGATTTTTAATATAGTTAATATATAGCGTTCAACCAATCCACCCTAATTCAGCTTCTAAGAAAGCTGGAAACTCCTTGGAACTTAAGTTCATCTAACTGACACCAAAATGTGTGTAAGATTTTATGTAAATCCAATTAACTAGTAAAAAGGATCTAATGCATTAACATTGTGTCCCACTGTGCATTCAGTGGGTTTTTGCAACCAATTCGTTATGCTTATTGTGGATTTATTAAAATTATAAATAAAATCATTACCATCCGACCGGAAATTTCTTTAAAATTTGTTTGCTATTCACTTTTTATGTTTTTTAAAAAAATTTTAGCAACGACAAAATAAAACCAAGTAAATAAAATAAATCGGTCAAGAAATGCCAGATAGCATACCCCAAGAACCAAACGATGATTTTTCGGACATTGAATTCTGCAGTTACTCATTTTAACTTTGAGAGAATAGAAAACACAAAAATTTAACAAATTTTGGATAGCTTAAATGCGAAAAAAAGTCCAGGCTGTGATAACATTACACAAAAGATGTTGTTGGTAAGAAAACCAACCGTGTCTGAAATGATAACGAAAATTTTTAATAATATGATTCATGGGTCAAAATATTCCGATATCCTAAAAATACACAAAATTATTCCAATACCAAAATGTATAGACAGCCATAAAATTGAAAATTATCGTCCTATATCAATTTTACCGATTATTGATAAGATTTTTGAAAAAGTCTTGTTTCAACAGCTAACAACCTATCTTGATAATTACAATATTTTCTTTTAGCGGCAGTATGGATTCAAAAAAGGAATTGGAACTGAAGAAGCTTTAATAAATGTAGTTGATTATGTTTGCAATGGACTTGATAAGGGATACCGAGGTGTTGCAGGAGTGTTTTTTGACTTGTCCAAAGCGTTTGATTTGTCGATCTTGAAATTTTGGTAAAATAAACGTAATTTTATTGGCTGTTCTCAAACAGTAATATCATTATTAAATGATTATCTATTAAATAGAAAGCAATTTGTTCAAGTTGGTGAATCCAAAAGCAACCAATTAGATGTACTGTGTGGAGTGCCACAAGGCAGTGTGCTAGGTCCGCTTTTGTTTAAAATGTTTAATAACGATAAGAAAAACATTGAATTTAAAGGGGAAATTATTTATGTACGCTGATGACGTTTGCCTTTTGTACAACTATATTCACCCCATAGTTCTTTAAACATAGATTGAATATGATGCTGCGATTTGGTCAGAATTTTAAGAATAAACAAATTATCTCTAAACGCCAACAAAACCAAATTCATAAGATTTAAACCATATATCTTGAAAAACGATGTACTTATGAATGTAAACATTGACTGAAAAATAATAAGTGAATCAGAGAGTGTAACTACCTTGGAATTAGTTTAAATCATAATCATAATTGATCAATGTAAATCATAATCTTTTGTGGGAAAATCATATTAACAAACTGAAATCCAAAATTTCTTCTGGAATTGGTGTATTATATAAATTTAAAAATAAATTTAACACCGAAACAAAATTGTTGATTTATCAATCCCTAATTCACTCGCACCTAACATATCTCCCAGTAATATATGGTGCTAAAAATAACTCAACAATGAAATCGCTCCAATCAGCTCAGAATATAGCGTTAAAATAGTTTTTAACCTGCCGTTACGACATAGCACCGTTGCACAGTAGCGCCTGTAGAACAAGGGAGGTGGTAAAAATCAAAAATTTCATGTGCCCCTAAAAAATATTGAATAAACCTGTCTTATAGGAAATTGTTCAAACGATTTCAAATATGCCACTCTTATTACAATCAGATTTTTGGTTCAGAAGATATAGCCCTTCAAAGTTGACCGATTTTCAGTGTTCAAAAAAACAGAACATTTTTATGTAATTTTGTCCGCTTTCAGATGCAGAATCTCGAAAACTAGATAACGGCTCGTCATTCTTTTTAATGTTATTGATAGATATATTTATTAAGAGAAGATTAAAAAAATAGACTGTTTGCTTTGTATTGGTCCAGGTACTTTGATATTTATAAGCTATCCATTTTTTCAATATTTCTCAACTTTGGTTGAAAATAAAAAAAACTATTAAAAACTATATTTGCCATATTTTCAAAATAAGTTCTTTGATTAGTCCTTTACCTATTGCAAAAATTTCCAGCTGCCCGTCCTTGCCCCATTTTTTTTCTAGAGGTAAAATTTTGAAAAAAGACATGGTTCCAAAAAGGTGTCGCATGCATTTTTGGACAATTAATGACATATAAACGCGAAAAACCCATTCTTATTATTATTGTTAATATATATGATTTTGTTTATGATTTTAGGTAGATTATAATATATATTTTAAAACAACCATAATACCGTTATTAGTCAAGGTTAGGTAGATTTTTGTTTTTCATTCAAGGTAGATTATGAAAATGTTTGTACATTAGGTAGATTTTTGTTTTTAATTCAAGGTAGATTAGACTATATATCTAAAACAATCATTATTCCGTGATTACTCTAGATTTGGTAGATTAGACTATATATTTGAAAAAAAAATATCATAATCCCGTAGTTGTATATTTTATGAATTTCCCTAATAATTTCTCCTCTTTGAATTATACTTTATACCCGTTTTATTTTATTAAAATATTTTATGTTGTCCTACTTTAATTTATTAATTACACGGATACGGAAACTCAAACGATGGAAACACTTCGAGAAGATTTTTTGAAAATGATGAGGCTGTAGCTCGCATCACTGGAATAGACAATGAAATCAATAAGAGATTGGGATCGATCTTGAATATTTTAAACTGCAAGGAAAAAGTTGATTCTGAAAAGTATGGAGAATATGCCTCGAAAACTGCATCTATTTTAGCAAACTTATATCCACAGAAAAAGTTGACCCCGACAGTTCATAAAATATTGTCACATGGAAAAGATATAATTGAATATCAGCCTTTGCCAATTGGAGAGCTTTCTGAAGAAGCACAGGAGTCCCTAAACAAATTTTATAAAAATATAGACTGCTGAACACTTTCAAATCAGCAAGGGTAAGACAAAATGAGGATCTCTTCAACATGTTAGCAGCATCTTCCGATCAACTTATTTCATCACTGCGGCATATAAAGTCACGAAAAGAGTTAGAAAATAATTATAGTTCAGAAATGATAAGTCTTTTAGATATACCTTCCTTTAAGGACTGTGAGCAATATTTTACAAAAAATTAAAAAATAAATATAAAAAAAATTAAATTTTTTCTAGAATAGTTTTAAATCATAAAAGCCTTTAACAGAGACAAAAAAAAAATAAAAAATTTAAAAAAAATAAAAATTATTTTATTTTACTACCCATGAAAATGAATTTTTTACAAATATCAACTTTGTTAACCTATAAGTAGGCACCTTAGAGACGTAGAACACTTTTCAAACACTCATTTCATAGGTTTATCGATTATCTATCATATGCTTTTTAAATTTGTTGATTATCTCATTTAGTTCGAAAGTTATGATTTTTGCAACGAAAAAACTCAAATGGCGCCACTGTGCGTTGATTTATTTAAAAATTTTGCTAAAAATATTCTTTCAGTATGGGGCAGGCACGTAGCTAGGGGGGGGGCTTGGGGGCTAGAGCCCCCCCCGAAATGATTTGACAAATTTAAAAACTTAATACAATTCGTTAGAAAGTAACAATGTTATTGATAAATTTAATATGAAAATATTTATTTTTGACTTGGATCAAATAGGAAATAGTTTTATATGATTCGAATCTTAAAATTTCGTTAGAAAACATCGCCTGCAAATGGGCGGCTATCATTGTTAGAGTTGATTTTCGACAAAAAGCAATAAATAAAATCATTTCATAAGAGATTTCGAAGTCTTTGACTTAAAATATAATCAAAAAATTGTTTGAGACAATACAAACTAAAAATTAAATATGTCTACACAGAAAAAACTAAAATTGAGTTTTAATTAAAATATTTGTTGATTCAGCAGAAGTTAAACTGAATTCGGTCGTGTTGATGCAATTGTAGTAACAACTAAAATAATTTGTATCTATTTAATTAATATTATTTTCAATTACATACAGTTTTATTCACATCTATTAAAAATTTAATTGAATATTGTTTATTATTGGGAAAAATTACAAAATTTTATAAAAATCACCAAAATTGTAAAAAAAATCGCCAAAATTTAAAAAAATCGAGACCATTTGAAAAATGGCAAAATTTGAAATAAAAAATTGCCAAAATTTAAAAAATAAGCCTCAAAATTGCAGAAATTTAAAAAACTCCCAAAATTAACACCAAAATTTGAAAAAATTTAAAAAAAAATCACCAAAATTAAAGAAACGCGAATTTTCAACTTTAAACGATATTTTAATTTTGGCGACTTTTAAAATTTTTGCATTTGTTTCAATGTTGTTATTATACGTTATAAAAAACTGAAAATTTTTTTTATACCAAATTCATTTTCAATTAAACAGTTAATTGAAAGTAAGTTTGAAATCGAACAAAATTTTAATTGAAATTTTTTTGACAATGATTTTTTTCTGTGTATTTTGACATAATCTTTTAAAATGGAGATACCACTAAGACTCAAAATTAAGTTTACCTGTGCCTTTTTTTTAAGACATTTTAAAGGGTTTTTATTTAAAAAATTGTTTAACAACAATTTGAAAAGCGTTTGAAATTGTCCAAAATATAAATCAAAGTGAATTGGAAATACATAATTTAGTTTAAATAAGACCTAGGCGATGTCAGGTATATTTTAAAATTTCCAATTTTATGTTTTTTCTTTATTATTATTTCTTTCAGACTATAATCACGCTTGCTTGTAAAATTTACGATTTTTTTAATGTAAGACATGAAGTCGGATATATGAAAAAGGGGAAAAAATAGTGAATAATTTATTAAAATAATTCAAATAAGTGGCAGCCGGGGTCCACGACATAGTGTCAAAATGGTTTTCAAAATGTGTGTTTTCTCGAGCATTTTAACGCTGTTTTTAAATAAGTCTAAATTTCCTAAACTTTAAACATATTTTCATACAAAGATGTATTAAATTTCACCACCAATTTTAAAAATAGATACGTTTTTCATATATTTTTGCTGCTTTATCACCTATCCGAATTTCATTAATTTCAAAGGGAGCCCATCGGAAAGATTCCTTATGAGTGTCAGGCAAATTATATAGGATATTTGCTTTTAATTTATTTTTTGGACGGTTATAATCTTTAATTTCCCGAGTTAAAACTTTTGCATAAAATAATACATTATTTTATATACACTTATAAGGTTTGTCTGCCAGTGCATTAATTAACTTCGTAGAAAAAATTTAATATGATGTCATATATAGTTGCGTATAATTATATATTGCATTTAGAATACGCGAAAACTAATCCAATTAATAATTACGTTATATTTATATACCTAGACATTGCAAAATAATATATATATTGATATTATATCATATTTAAAAAAAACACAATTTTATTTTAGATAAAATTGCAGAGTCGCACTAGTAAATTTGTCAATTATATTTTGGATGTAAATATGTATTACATCAATACAATAGTACAATTAATTGTATCATTTTGTGTATAATTTTATACACAAAATTACCCCAATTTTTGTCTTTTGAATTGATATCTTTCTGGTTCTTAACCCTAAAAAAAATTTGTTTCATTTGTAACATTATGAGCTCTTAATTTAGTCTAAGATTTTTTTCAATCTTAAACTCTAAATTTAGTTTCAACGTTTTTTCCGTGTTTGTTATTCAATGGTGTAAGTTAATAAATCTTCATTTTCATTATATTATTTTTTATTTTTGAATATAATAAAATTTCCAAATGCTATGGAATTTGTTACAAATTATAAAGTTATAAACCTTTTGCAAGTGGCTGAAGTCTAAAAGGATTAATAGATATTTCGGATTTTCATGACGTTTTAAAATCAAAAACCGGATACAACTAGATTATTTTGTATATATCAGAATCAGTTCAGATATAAATTTATACCGCTATATAAAATCGTATTAAATTGTATCGCGTCATTATTAGGATGTTATTTAATTATTATGCCCATTTCTCGGATAAAACTGTATTAAGACCCATTTCGTATGATTATATTATATTAATTTTATTACATTAATTTTAATCGGGTTATTAGAAGTTGAAACTTTTTTACTTTCTTTTACGTTTATCAAGTTTTAGCTACCCTAGACGTATATTAGCACATAAAAATATAAAGTAACGCAATTTTATTTTTCGCGGTTTTCAAAAAGTTTTCCGCATAATCCTTTTTTTATTTAATTAAACTAAAAATTAATATTTAGCTAAAAATTTAACGTAATTAGACAATAACGATGCATATCCAACTTAAAGTACACAAACGTTTTCAAATTTGACGTGTTTCGCGGATTGTGATCAAACAGATTAAAGCGGTGTTTCGCGATATGGACATCAAAATTCGCAAAATAATGAACACAATAAATAAAAAAATGCATTTTAAGGAAATGCACTTTATTATGCGGGAGGTTTTTGTTGCCAAATGACTTGAGAAAGCGATTTCTATTATTAATCCATGATTGCCCATTACGTTCACGTAAAAATTTAGGAAACAAAAAAAAAAAAAAAAAAAAAAGCTTTTACTCTAGTGTGCAAAAAAAAAAAAATATATAATCAAAATAAAAAAATCGAAAAGCCCCCCCCCGAAAACAAATTCCTAGCTACGTGCCTGGTATGGGGCCTATACAAACAACAATTACTGTTATATATGTTTAAATGTATTAAAGGTATTGGCTCCCATTAGATATAATTTAACCCAATGTGTTATATACTCAAAGAAATACTAGACAATCAATGAATTTAAATGTTGTAATTGAATTAACCAAGCAACGTATCTGTTTCGCTGGCCCTAATGAGTATAATCAACTTCCAGATAGCTTAAAGAATTTAACTGTTTTGTCTTCTTTTAGAAGTAATTTAAAACAATATTTGCTGCAAAATGTTGAAATACTTCTTACAAATGAAAATTAAAATTAAAAGCACATTGAAAATATTTATATTTTTCTTTATTACCGAAATTTTAAACATTTGTACATAGCCATTATTTTTTATTAAACGTTATATCATAGTTGCCTACTAGCCTCTATTATAAAGCCAATTCTTTGGCGCTGAGGCAAAAAATGTAAATTTTGTAAATAATATATTGAAATAAAAATATAATCGTGCGCCCCGGTAGGCTAGTTGGTAGCGTGCTGGCTTATCAGTGCGGGGGTCGTGGGTTCGATTCCCACCAGAGGCACTGGTCTGTTTTCGCTACAACGCGCCGAAGGCCATAGTAGCTAGTACTGGGTTAGTGTAATAGTATATAATTTGTAATTATATGATTATTAATTAATAAAAAAAAAAAAAAAAAAAAAAAATATAGTTAAAAAAAAAAAAAAATCGAGTGTATTTAAGTCGAAACTTTTTTCGAATAGTTATAGCGGAAATTAAACTCGATGACAAGGAACAGTTCTGACATATTCATGCAACAACACGAAAAAAAGAAACAAAAGTTCCACTTTAGCGAACAGACCACAATAGGGAACATTCCCGTATATTTTAATATATGAAAACAAATAGAGTTAACAATTAGTTAAAAATTACCCATTTTATACATCGGCTTTAATATATGCAGTTAGTACTAACCATTGTTTAAGTGCCAACGTAATATATACATTAGGTTGTCCAGAAAAAGTTTTTGTTTTTTGCAAAATTTCTTTTGTAATATCACTTACACAATGCATATTGAATATGCAAATAATATATTTGAAAAATATTTTGTTTTTTTTTTTTTTTTTTTTTTGAGAGAACTATAATTACTATAATTAATACCAATTCATTGAGTGTTAACGGGATACCCTAATATACATAAATATGTTTATATGTGGGGATGTGCATGGAATAATACGAATGTATAACAGACTTTATAAATTAATGTGTCTATTATAAATGTATATTCAGTACAGGACCCATGTGTACATATTTACATGCTTTGTGTGAAACGCCTATCTATAATAAATGGTAGAAATACACATATTTATAGTGTGTAATATAATCTAATATGTATTTTGTGTACATCTACTTTACCAGTATGTGATTGTAAGTATGTACATGAATTAGGACTAATTAATATAAATCATGATATTTGATAATAAAACAGATTAAAGTATTAAAATTTTTAATTACATTTTATGTTAAAAATTTTGTTTTGTATTCTAAACTTACAGAAGGCACATAAAGCCCAATGGGGAGTATATGTGAGTTGAAACATAAACTTTTCAAATGTTTAATTTTGATGATGTACCAACATTGAGTTGATATTGAAATTAATTAAATATTAAATTCACTTTTTAAATTAGAATTTAATAACCCTCCTAATACTGTCAAACTTTATAAACTTGTAATACGTAATGCTACAAAATTAAAAGTTTTGTTTTAACCCTTATCCTGTGTAAAAAAAAAATTACGTATAAGGTGTAAGTGGGTCAATTTTGCCCAATAGTTATTTATTTTACAGTTTTCACATGAAAATATTACATTTGAATGGCTTTTGCAAATGAAACTATTGCAGTTAGTACATTTATTTGAATATTTTGTACTGGATGAACGTTGGGGCATATATAGCATCGGCCCCTCTTTAGAGCGCTTTTGTCAACCACTTTGTCCTCCCTCTGCAAGCTTCGTACAGTCGACTTGGCAAAACTGCTTCTCGGCATTATGGAACGACGTGATATTTCATCATGGACAAGGGCATTTCCTAATTCTTCCAAAAAAAGACGACGTCGAAAGTGTTTTTGTTTGTTCCATTCAGCGTCAATGGCAGTATAGGTAACAAAAGCATTATATGCGGTAATGTCCAACATGTTGTAAAATTCGGATTGTGGCCACCTATTTGATCGACGCTTGCAAGTATAGTTGCGGACTAATTGATCAAGTGTATCTACGCCGGACTTCGTTCCGTTGTAAAAATGGATCATTTCGGGTTCTTGGTATCAGAAACAATTTCAGCGCTATGATGTAATGTACTCAATAAAATGACAGAACGATTCTTTTTTGGCACATATAACACAATTGTGGTATTGTTGGTTACATCAAAAAGGAATTGCGAGTAATGTTGTGGTTTTCCTTTTAGGTCGGCGAACTTAGGTGGAAGAAAAGGGTTTGTTTTTTCGAACGGTACCAACGACTGTTATCTTTCTTTATATCAGCTCAATTCCAAGTTCATGGGAAGTAAAAAAATTGTCACAGGCGACATTTCTACCTTTTAAATCCTTTACCAAATCCAAAACTACGCGACGTCCTTGATTTTTTTCTGGTTGGCAATTTCTGTCCTTACTGTTATAGACCTGCATTGACCATGCATAATTAGTGTCCGAATCGCAAAGAGCCCAAATTTTTAAACCCATATTTGCCGGGTTTTGACGGTATAAATTGTTTGAAGGGACATCTTCCTCGAAATGTAACTAATTGTTCATCAATTGTTACGCATGGACCAGGATTATACAGTTTCCGTAAATTATATTCCCATCGATCCCAAAGGTTTCTTATTGGAGCAAGTTTATCACGAGCGCGTATTTCAATTCTATCGGTTTTTTTTTATCAAAACGGATAACTCTTGTTATGTTTTGAAATCTATAAAGAGGCATAGTTGGTTTGAAAATAGGTCTTCCGTTTCGATCATTCCATAAATTTTCCAAAGCTTCACTATGTGAACGAAATACACCTGCCAACAATAGAATACCAAAATACGCCTTCATTGATATCTCGTCAACTGGCTTCCAGTTTTTACCATATACAGAAACTCCTAAATTACAAAAATAAATATGAAGCGCCTAAATTGTAAAAAAACATACTCCAATGTAAATTTATAATTTACCTTCTAAATTAGTCATATCTATGATAATTTTAACGATCTCCCTGGGCATAAGCAAATCTAAAGAGGATTCTATAGATGTCATTCTCGTAATTGCGTAAAGAGTTGGTCCAGGTTTAGTATCCATAATGTTTTCAACTGCACGTCTTCCAGCATTATCTAAATTTGGAATCTGGTCTGTCCAAACGTATTTTCCGTCTTCATCAATATCACTTTCACTAAAATCTGTTACATTTGGATTATATACGGAATCAATATCTGATATCACACCATCATCTTCATCTGTTGACAGATCGTTAGCTATTTCATCATCTTCTGATTCATGAATTTCATTTTCATTTTCGTTCAATCGCGACATTTTTTTAATTTTTTTTACAACCACCGCACGCTTTGAAATTGTATTCAGACTAAAGTAATATTCATACTTGACTATGAATGTAAAAAATTATTTCCTTAAATTGAGTTACTATTTCTAAAATAACAGTAGTTTTTATGAAAAAAAATTCTTTGGAAAAATTTGAACTGACTACTTAGTTTTATTCAAAAATTCGAAACTGCAAAGTGTATTTCATTCAATTCAAATATTATATAATTTGAAATAAAATAAATGAATGTACAAGTAGAAATACATATAAACGTAAAAATTATCATGCAATTTGAATTGGGCAATTTTGACCCGCTTACACCGTATACGGTACTTTTTTTTATGCGGACGCTCTGTTAGGTGATAGGATAATTTTTTTTTTGGATTCTATACATCTTCTCGAATGATTAAAAGTCACGAAGTCTCAGAAAAATATATTAATAACTTTTTAAGATAAAGCAAAATAAAAGTGATTTTTTTTTGGTTTTGACCCACTTACACAGGATAAGGGTTAAGAACGCAGTTGTGCTTTTTATCCTTCTGAACATATTTTACCAGGAAAAAACACAATTCTCTTATAATTATTTTAAATCTTTTTGTACAGCACCCTAGGAATATTTTTACAATCGGTTTCCAAATACAAGTGTGGCGCAAAATAACCTTCCGATGTTTTTTGGCTGTAATTTAAAAAAAAATGAAAAACTTTGATTCTTCTTGTGGATTATTTTTATTTGGTATTTTAATTTTTTTTTACATCAAGTCGAGAATATGATGTCATGTAAATGGCCGCCGCCACAGGTGATTGTCATTTGAGCCCTTTTATGGCATTTTCCATCACTTTGGCCAAAACTTCCGGCGATAGGTCCTCACATTCTTGACGGATATTGTCTTTAAGAGCTGCAAGAGTCTGAGGCTTGTTAACATAAACCCGCGACTTCAAAAAGCCCCACAAAAAGAAGTCTGGAGCGGTCAAATCAGGTGATCTTGCTGGCCAGTGCAAATCGCCAAAACGGGGGATTAGGCGCCCGGGAAATGCATCCTTCAGCATATCGGTTATGGCACGTGCGGTGTGTGCCGTTGCACCGTCCTGTTAGAACCACATGTTTTCCAATCCCAATTCATCAAGTTGCGGCAAAAAGAACTCGTTGATCATTGCTCTGTAGCGCTCACCATTCACAGTAACCGTTTGGCCCGCGACGTCTTCGAAGAAAAAAGGTCAGATGACTCCTCCAGCGAAAACAGCACACCATACAGTGACTTTGAGCGGGTGTAATGGCTCTTCGTGGGTTACACGCGGATTTTCAGTGCCCCAGAAGCGTAAATTTTGCTTATTTACGTACCCGCTAAGATGGAAATGGGCCTCATCACTCATGATTATTTTTGATGAAAAATCATCTTCCTCTTGGTGGTGATTAAGGATGGCTTGAGCGTATGTTACACGCGATTAGCGGTCAGCAGCTAACAGCTGATGCACCATCTGGACTTTGTACGGAAACATCTTCAAATCTTGTACCAAAATTCGCTGTAAAGACCGTCGACTGATACCCATTTGCGTGGCACGTCGTCTGGTCGATGTCGACGGCGCTTCCATGACATCCTCGGCTAAAGCAGCAATATTCTCTGCAGAACGGCTACTCCGGGGTCTGCCACGCCTGGCAGCATCTCGTGTTGTGCCAGTCTCTTCGAGGCGAGCGGCTAAAACGTCGCAGTGTTTCACCAGTAGGCATTGGACGGCCAGGAAATCTGCGACGAAATTCACGTTGTGCCAAAGTCACCGACCGATTATTGGTCAAATAAATAGTCACCAATATTCCGCGTTCTGGAAGCAGTGTAGCGTAACATTGTTTATTAACGTGTATTTCGCATGTGTTTACTACACAAATGTCAAAACAGAACTGACATTAGGGGCCAATCGCAAAATTTATAGCATTTTCTGATAGGAGGATTACTTTTGCGCCACCTGTACAATTCAAGGAATTACTCATGGAGAAACAGTGAATGACAAAAATCATTTTTGGTTGAACCACCATTAAAATGAACATTTTGCTGGACTATTTATAATTTATTTGTAAATAATTAACACTAGATGACCGGACCAGAAATTTTGAGTGATCTAGCATTTTTGATTAAAAGTAAGAAATTTGTGTTCTAACTTATTCCAGATATTATTATACACTCAAAAAAATGATTTAGAAGAATAGTTGGTAAAACGTATTGTAAATCAAGTGTACAATTTTTCAGAAATTTTTTTGCTGAAATTATGTTTTCAGCTAAAGTTTTAGTTATACTTATTCAGCACCTAACTGTTTTGAACTAACATTTTCCTAATATTTGACTAATTTATTTTGCTAAAAAAATTGTGCTATTAAAAGTGGTGACAACAGCCAGATTAAAAGATATATGTAGAAACGTTAATATGTATTAGTGACGAGGAAAATGATAGTAAACAGAAGTCTTGTAACACATATGAAAAAATAAACCAAGGAAGATTTTTGTATCTGTTTTGCATACAAAAGAACGCTAACAAAATGACTACATATATGGATTAAAACATTTTTGATCTTGTGAAGTCACCGGCTTGCCAAAGTAATTGTCTTTTACTAAAATTGAAGATAAAATAAAATATTTAAATTTAATAAACATTAAATGTGTATTTGTAAACTAAATCTTCAAAGTGCTTACTAATATAGTGTGGTCAAATTGCAAACAAATATACGTTTAGGTATGCAGACTATAGCGAATGGCAAGGATACACATCTAAGGTAATTGTTTATGTTTCCTTTTTTTATTCCAAAAAAGGGTTGTATATTTTTATGTTATATACATATGTATACTTTTTTATGTTATATACAATTATTTCTATATATTTTCAGATATGAAATTAATTCATTTCGTCAATGTGGGAGTATGAACATTTTTATATTTTGTAACGTATTGTAAATTATTTTTAAAAGAATCACAAAAAAAAAATGTTTTAGATTTTCAGCAAATAAATTAACTAAAATATAATTTTTCTAAAACTTTGTTGATTATTTTTCAGTCTACTAATATTTACCGAACATTTTATTAACGTATACTAAGGATTTTTTATTTTTTAATCAACTAAGTGATAGCAAAACTTTTGCTGAATCTACTAATTTTGTTGTTAAAAATCAGCTCGCTGAATTTGACCAAACGAGTTTGCTTATAAGCACCAATTTTCGACCTCTACCACCTTCAATTTTAACCAAACATGGAATGGAAGGTAAATTATTTAATTACATATAATTTTTTAAGAGCTTTCGTATTTGATTTAAAAAAAAACACATTAAATTTAGAGAAATATATGAAATCTTTATTCGAGTTGATAGAATGCGGCTACGCCTCAAATGGTTCATAGGCTGGATCCAATTTTGGCATACTCTCTCCAACATATCGGCCGGTATCTCACGAATGAATTCTTCAATATTGGCTTCCC
This sequence comes from Delia radicum, assembly GCA_021234595.1. Classification (NCBI taxonomy): domain Eukaryota; kingdom Metazoa; phylum Arthropoda; class Insecta; order Diptera; family Anthomyiidae; genus Delia; species Delia radicum. Next base: position 167,461,263 of record CM037852.1, read on the forward strand.
GTGCGTCAACCGTTGCGGGCTTGTCCCTATAGACATGAGCCTTAACATAGCCAAACAAAAATAATCTAAAGGCGTTATATCTCACGATCTAGGCGGCCAATTTACCGGCCCCAAATGTGAAATAAACTGTTCACCGAACTCGCCAATCAATTGGGCTATTGTTTCGCGTGCTGTGTGGCACTGTCTTGTTGAAATCACATGTCACCCAAGTCCAGCTCTTCCATTTTGGGCAAAAATGGCGAGCGTTATCATCGCATGATAGCGCTCGCCATTCACAGTAACGTTCTTGCCTTCGTCGTCTTTCAAAAAGTACTGTCCAAAGATTGCCATCGGCACATAATACACACCAAACAGTGCATTTTTCGTTATGTGTTGGTAGTTCTTGCAATTTTTCTGGCAGCTCTTCACACCAACTACGGCAATTTAGCTTGTTCACGTATCCATTCAACCAGAAATGAGCTTCGCCGCTGAACACAATTTTCTGATAAAAAAGTGGATCTTCATCCAACTTTGCCAGCGCCCATTCACCTAAAGTTAGCCGTTGTGGTAGGGTCGTGTGTGTGGCTTCAATTCTTGCACTAGCTGTATTTTAAAAGGTTTTACACCCAAACCATTCCAATGTGGTGATTAGTTTACTAGCTGTGTGCCCTGCTGTTTAAAAATTTTGTCTAGCGCTGATAATTATGTTTTATGTAAATAATGTTCAAATAATCTCAAAACATGTTCTCATGATGGGAACCTAGAAAATTCCTGAAATAGATCTATCAACACATTCCTGAAAGTGGTCAATTAATAAATTTGAAAACAAAAACTCTATAGATTATTTATTATGTCAATTACTTAATAAAGAATTATAGAGTATGGCCTCGAACTTGAATAATTTACATTTTCATTGTTCAAATAATTATTATTTTCGAGCTTACAATGCGAATATCTCAGAATCGCTAGCAGCTTTTCTGAGACCACATTCATAAAATGCATATTATAAATATACGCGACAGTCATTATCAATATCCGCCCAGAAAAATGCGTATTATTATATTAAAAAAATAAAAAATCTCCTAAAATTTTTTCTTTGCCGTTAAGCAGAGGCAATTTAATGTATCTACATTTCACAGATTAAGGGCATTGAAGTACATGATATTGCGTTGCCAAACTTATCGCTGCCCTAGCCAAAGTAAAAAATTAATTCAAACCATTCTTGCAGGTTTTTATTCTTAATATGTTCCTAATAAAACCCTAAAGTCAAACCTTTGATTTTCTGAAATTTCTTTAAAAAAAGTTTTAAAACTTTAATATGTTAGATCTAAAAATTGTGTTTAAAAGTTTTGTCCTATTTAGCATCAGTTTAAAACGGGTTAGTGAAACACAACATGAATAATACTCCTGATCTGAGTTTCCTGGAAATTGTAGAATAAAAATATTTTTTTGTAGTCGCTAATTTTAATAAATTTCAAATTTTGTCCTTGAATTTCTTAATTAAGTGGTCTGCAACACATAAGTTGCCGGGAGAAATTGAAATAACTCCGTTGGTTTTCAACCCCTAACATTTTTTATTGCCTTATTAAAAACACAATTCACAATTAAGGGATTATTGATAAAATTATCAATTTTACACTCACAATTCTTTTTAATTCAAGTTTGATTTTAAATATCAACATTTTTGCCAAAGTATACAAAAGTCATACTTTCCCTTGTAAACCGTGTTTTAATTTTTAGAGCCGATGCTGCACGTGTACCCGATATCCGATTATCCTAATTTTTTAGTAGACTTCGTTGTACACCCAAATAAGTATTTTCAGGGGGTATCCCGGTCAATAACAACAAAAAAAAGTGTTGGACCATCCTAGTCATCATATTCTCCAATATCTTTAGATATTAATTTTTGCATAATTTTATTCATTAAAATGTCCCTTAAATTACATTCTAACAATTCAGTAAACTGCAACACATGCAAGAGGCCTGTTCACTTAAATTGTGCTAAAATAACGGACAGTTTTTATACCTACATTCAAATTACATCTTAGAATATTCAGACGAATATTAAGAACTTTTCTTTATGTTTATCATATTTAATTTCTTTTTTTTTATTTTATTTTAATTTGTTATTTTTTTCTATTTAATTTATATCATTAATTATTATACAATAAACAGTAATTAACGCTAAACTATTTTTTTTTTTAGATGTTAATATACTTTTTATAGACTCCCAAATTACCCAAAACTTCCAAAATTAACCCACCCTTTCTTCATTAAAAAAATTTCAACTAACGATCAAGTTAGTTGTCTTCTTTAAGGTTAAGAAGCTTCATCAATACAAAATAGTACCAAATGAGTGTAATCGAGTAATTGCTCTCTAATTAAATACCAACATATTGTTACTAGTTCCCATGTTTGGTAATACAACTTTTACAAACTGTAGAAGGAATTGTTTAAGATCACAAGTCAGAGCGTAGATCTGCAATTATTAATGATATATAGAAAAATTTCACAAGTAAATGATTGTGAAATGTAATTGACGTCGCCCAAGTCTGCTAAGTTTTACATTGTCACTTACTAACTATGCGATTATACTACGCAAAATAAAAATATTGCCTAAATATTTTGTTAATCCCATTTAATCAAATAAATTATTAAAAAACTAAAAAACTCTTCTTATTTTAAACGAGTTTAAAATCATTTATTTATTAATTATAATTATGTATTTCCAATATTTCGTCTAAACACTTGGTGACTTCTTCAGGGAACTATTATTACAATTTGATTGAAAAACTTGTTTTAATAATTAAAACCTTATATATGTATGTATATATAACAAACCTAGAACCTAGAAAATTCCCGAAATAGATCTATCAACACATACCTGAAAGGGTCAAATAATAAATTTGAAAACAAAAACTCTATACATTATTTGTTAGGACAATATCCTAATGAAGAAATATAGAGTATATGGCCTCGAACTTGAATAATTTTTTCATTTTCATTGCACAATTAAAGGTCGAAAAAACATAATTTTTATTTTTAATAAAAATTATAACAAACTTATAACAAATTTTTTTTAAAAAAAGGCGGGAAATCAAAAATATTTGCTATCAATATGAAAAATAAAAATATCCCAGAAATCAAAATTAAATAAAAATAAAATATCACAGAAACTAAAAATAACTATAATAATATTTAAAATCTTAACTAGAATATTGAAATACATATATTATTAAACAGCATACACATTTAAGAATAATTATCTTACTTTACAATTTTCATTATCATTACCCTTACATGGTATCTTATAAACTAAATTAGACATTTCTAATTTATTTATTTTATCCTTAGTTTTGCTGAATAATCAACCAAATGTGTAATATGCGCCACTAAATATTTTCTATCATTATAAATTTTTGATTTTTCTAATCTTTCAGATATAAGAGGAACATAAGTTAGAGGTTTATAAATTTTAGGATCAGTTGTATTTAATTATTTCGGTTTTTATATTGTCTTATTAATTTACAGCTTAGTTCAATAGGGTAATTATTATAATGCAAAGTATATTAAATCTTTTCTATATTACAAGTTTGATATAATTTTATTAAAAATAAAAATATATAATTTTTATTAAAAATAAAAATTATGTTTTTTCGACCTTTGCTTGTGCAATTAAAATGAAAATTATTCAAGTTCAAGGCCATACTCTATATTTCTTTATTAGGATATTGTCCTCACAAATAATCTATAGAGATTTATCTTTTCAAATTTATTATTTGACCCTTTCAGGAATGTGTTGATAGATCTCTTTCGGGAATTTTCTAGGTTCCCATCATCAGAACACGTTTTGAAAGAAGTGACAATCCCATGCAAAACATCAAACATTAATATAAACTAGTTTTCTCACTTAATGAGAACTAATATATTAGTTCAAAGATAAAGATTATCACCATTGATCAATAATAAATTGAAAACTTGTTGGATATGAGCAAGGTATACCTTTGGTAGATATACAATACACGATTATTATTGTTTGTCTTTAATACAAGTTTGATATAATTTTTATTAAAAATAAAAATTATGTTTTTTTCTAACTTTAATTGTGCAATGAAAATTATTCAAGTTCGAGGCCATACTCTATATTTCTTTACTAGGATATTGTCCTAATAAATAATCTATAGATTACATCTTGCTTTTAATTAAAAAAATATAAGTGTTAAAATAAAAAGGAGAATAAAAACAAAAATCGTTTATTGTATATCTACCAAAGGTAGACACTGCACATAACAAACACCTTTTCAGTTTTTTTTTGTTTGACCAATGGTAATAATCTTTAACTTCGAGCTCATATATTAGTTCTCATTTAGTGAGAAAAGTAGTTTATAAAAATATTTTAAGATTTCCATGGGATTGTCACTTCTTTCATCAGGAACCTAGAAAATTCCCGAAATAGACATTCCTAAAAGTGGTCAATTAATAAATTTGAAAACAAAACTCTATAGATTATTTTTAGGACAATATCCTAATAAATAAATATGAATATAGTATGACCTCGAACTTGAATAATTTCCATTTTCATTTCTATGTTATATATAAGGTTATATTGTTGTGTGATTTGTTCGTATGCGATGGTTCCAGGATATACTAGTTTGAGTCTGTCCTGTGACATGTTCTTTGGGGTTAGTTGTGTAACATGTTCCTTTACACCGATCATGTGACATATCACAGAGGACAATTAACCCCAAATATCTACATAGGACAAATCCTTGTTAAAGTGACCAGTCCCTTTCCTTTCATATAAAAATCCGGTCGCGTTACCGTTCCCTATAAAATTAAACCGACCTCGTGACGTGTCCAGTAATAGGTCCCATCCAGCAGGGCAGCACCCTAATAAAAATATTATAACTTGTTTTTTAAAATTAGTTTGCAATGTGAGTTGGTAAATGAATCGTTTATCATAAAATTATTACATTTTGTTTTTGGTTTATTTAATGCATTTAAGATAAATTTAATTATTATGTAAATGATTGACAAAACGCATGCATCAACACGCTTCTCGTTGTTATTATGTAAATTTACAATAACAAACTAATCGAAAACTTAACACAAATTTGTGGTTAAAAAACATTTATTGATGATTGAAATGCATTCAGAGAGAACACTTTATCTGGTAGGAGGCTTTTTGTCATTAGAACTTTAGTCGGAGTATTTTAATATAAAAGATTCTCTAAGTTTTTCGTTTTCACTTAAAAGAAATACTATAAGTTCCAACAATGATGATCATCGTTTGTCCGAAGTTTGAAAACAGAGTTTATTACTTTTTTTTAATAACACTACTCTACAAATTTCATCTTTTATTCACAACCTGACATTGAAGTACAATGACTACCCTTGTAGACTGCAGTGTACACATTTTTAAAAAAATTATAAAAGATTTGATAATGCAAAAAGATTTTATATTTTTGTTTTAATATGTTCATTAAGATATGGGTTTTGAAAAATAATCATTATATGCATAATAGGGTGGGGCGATTTGAACATCTTAATGGGCGCTTCGCGTTTCTGATTCTTGGGATTGTACTGAGTAAAAAGTCCACTAGACCATACGTCTACGGTGAAAATCGAGCTTCCAGATTTTGACTTGCAAACTGATTTTGACTTGCTTGTAACAATGTGTGGGATGGACATATCTCAGGAAGTAGGAGGAGCTTATCCAAGATTATGGTATCAATCTCTTCTTTGAAAGATTCTATAACAGATTAATGTATCAATCATATTTGCGGGTGGGGTTTAAGGGTTTAATTTTTAATTTAAAAATAGGCCTTTTTAGCCGTATTTTGTGAAAGTAACCCTGTCCCTTGGCACATTCACAAGGCCAAAACTGCCTGAAGGAGCGTTCCAATGCTTTTGCGATGTACTAGAGAGTTCTTAACTATTGTCTTGGCTAGTATTGGATCGAAAATCTCAATGGTTTGGCTGTTATAGGCCAAAATATCAAAAAAAAAAAACGTGACAAAAGTCTGAGAAAAAACTGCAAGTAAAAATCTGGAAGCTTGATTTTCAGCGGAGACGTTTCCCAAGAATCGGAAACGCGAAGCACCCATTAAGATTTTTTTCCTTCAATACTAATCGCCCCACCCTAATGCATAATCTGCTCATCAGCGAAACATAGTGGCGATATTTGTTTTCCCTGAAAAAATGGGAGTTTAATTTATCTCATAAACTAGCAAAGCTAGAAATTCGAAATTTGGCCAGAACAAAATCAAACAAAGCATTTTAGGATAATCGAATGTTTTGGTGGTAAAGTGGGCGGGGAAGTTTAAAAAAATTCCGGACCCATTTTTTGTCGGTTAGGAGGGGGAGGGGGCATACATGTCAATATTTTGCTTTGTAATTTAAGGATATCAAAGAAGAATCTGAAGTCCAACTAGAAATATATCCACAAACAGAAAGTCGGTAGTTAAAGGGTTAATAGCCTTATGTATGCTGAATCCAAATCTGTAATTTTATTTTTTTCTTTTTTGAATTTTGTGAAATATCGACGTTTTTATATTTACATAATTCATTTATATTTTTCCTTTATATTTCGAAATGTTACCACAAAATCGTGATTTTTTTTAACGATAATATTGTGTAGATTTATATTATTAAAAAAATTTCATGATTTCCAAAAAAAAAAATAAAATATAATAATCTAATCTAACTAAATTCTGTGAGACTAACTTTAAGCTTCGTGTAATACAATTTATGTTTAATGTTAATGTTAAAAGTTTATGTTAAATGTTTAATGTATTAATGGGAAACTTTTAATTTTATTACGACCCTTTGAAAAAGTCAACATAAAATTGACGAAACATCGGGGAAAATGTAATAAATATATTTTTTTTATTTACATTGGAAAAATTAGGCCATACTAGCTTAATTAGGCAAAATATACGAAAATTATGTAAATATAAAAAGCACAATATTTCAAAAGTGGAAATGAGATTTTTTTTTGCAACATTTGGATTCAGTATACATAGGTCTACCAAAAATTATGTGTTTCAAAGCCAGTTTATTTGCCTGTCGTGTAGTGCAATTTAAGACTGAATTTTGTATCTTCTGTTGTTCAATTTATTTTAAACCTCAAATCATTTACCTTAACGAATGTATACTCTTATTTCTGTATGGACTCCAGTGTAGTTAGTACTTGTAATTAAATCGTGTTTGATATGTTCATTCAGTGAATGTGTATGATATATTTTTTTTTTATTATTATTTTTATGCTGTAAATGCAAATTGTTGTTGAAAAACCATATAAATTAAAGCTGTGAGTGTGAGTATTTGGCATATTCGGTTTTTATATATTCATGTGGATATTTGGAAATCCTAGAATATCCTTGATTTTATTTACATTTCAACGCGACAACAAATTTTTGGTTGTATGTGTTAAGAAACAATAAAAAAAAATTAAAAAAAAAAAAAAGATACACAGACGCAATTTATATGTAAATTTGTTTAACGAAAAATAAAACAAAAATTTCCTCCAGCTTCTTGTCACGCATATTATTCTCGTTGTCTGAAATAACATGTTTGCTGATTGTGAGTGGTAAAATACCAGCAAAAAATAACCTGGATTTGGTAAGCAGTAACTACATCTGTATGCTTCCAAAATATCTCTCCACAATATCTCTCATACAATACAGCAATTAAGGAAGGCATTATGTTGTGCTTCCCTTCTTTAAAGCAGTGAATAATGCTTACAATGATGCAATAAAGAATGCATAACATGAAACAATAATGTTGTCAACATACAAAAAAGCGATTCTTATTGCCTAAGAAGGCAGGAATTTATTGCTACTAAGAGCACATGAGAGAAGCGCTTTTCACCTGCTTAAAAGAAACATACAACGTGGGACATCGCACACAAAAATCATGCCTTCTGGATTTGCTTTAGAAGCGCTTCGTAAATAAATAATGCCTTCCGGAAGCGCTTCTGGATAAGTACTATTCTTTGCTGGGTATCTACTAAGGCGGACAAAACGATTCTCATAGAGTTTATTTTGTCTGTTGTATGTAATGAATCGGTTTGAGTAAAGCCAATTATCTTTTTCTATTGCAGAAAACTGAAGATTTGGGTGATGCCAATGAAATAATTGTATTGTCTATCATGAAAATGACCATACTTTTTGAAAAGCAACAAATAGAATCTAATATCATATTAGATTTTTGTAACTAAGTATTTGAAAATATAGAAAGTCGAAAAAAAACATTTTTGTATTTTTAATACAAAAATTAAAACATTTTTGTATATTTTACAGATTTATGAAAATTGTGTTCGTTTCAATATAAGACGAAATTTAAAAATTTTCATCTTTAACGGCGCAAAATCTTTGGCGGTTTTAAATTACGAGAAAACTAAAAATATTAAAGTTTTTGCTTGGATTTAATTAAAGCTACATAAATTTACAAATCTTATTGTGTTTGCCACACTTCAAAATATATACTAAACCACCAAAAAAACATAAAAATATACTCAAAGAAATGTTTTGTCATATATTAGAACTTAAAAAGATAACCGGGGTTCCTTTGAAAAATCACGCATTTTTTGCCTGTTTAAACTATCTACTGCGTAACGTACATTTTATCAAAACTCTAGTCTGTTGCGTAAGACGTATATAGACGTCCACTCTGAATGTGTTTTTTAATTTCGACGCAACAGGCAAAAGTTTTTTTTCTGACCACGCAGTTAAGTGGTTAATGATATTAAATTAGTTTAGGGTTACCTATTTGCGGAAAATCATAGTAAATACTTTTAAATTTGCAAAATTGAAAATTTTATATGGGGATACTTTTTGAGGTTATGAAAATTTTGTTTGCTCCATAAAATTTAAAGTACTTAACACTTTTTGGTGCCATTTCGATTTTAGTATAAAGCTAATTAACGTACGTTTGGTCGGAAATTATACAGTGCTTTAGCTTTCACAAAGCGAAATGTGTTTGGAAAAAGCCGCATTATATCACTTTATAAATTTAGTCCGTAGTAAAGATTCATTCTAAATACCTAAGTATGATCTCAAGCCATGTTTTTTTATAAAAAAAGTTCAAAAAATGTTTGCCTTTAAAATTTTAAAAATGCCTTCTGACTAGGATGTTTTGTTTACAAATGAAACTCAGTATACTTTACAAAATTTAATTAATTTTTATTTTTGCCATAACCCCGAAAAATTGCGTTTTTTTTGATGCCCAGAATAGAACACAAATATGCCACACTATTTTTTTCTATTTTCCAGTTTCCATTTTAACAATTTTTTTTAACAAATGTTATAAAAGGACAAACAATATTTTTTTTTGTTTTTTTTAAACAAAACAGAAGAGTAAAATATCAACTTATTTTTAGGCAATATCTGGGTACCGTGAAATAACTCCCAAATGAAATAAGTCCCAATAAAATAACTCCAAATGAAATAAGCTCCAACATTTGGGAGTTATTTCATAGTAATAAAATAACTCCCAACAAAGAATGAAACAACTCCCAATGAAAAAAGTCTCAAAAAAAATGAAATAATTCCCAATTCAAAAATATTGAATTCTGCGATTCGTGGCCGTGGCCGCGCCTATAGGACGCGAACTACGGTGGCGCCGAATTACGCGAAACGCGGCCGGGCAGCAGGACGCGAATCGTACGCACCGTTTTCCAGAGGTGGCATATCATAACGTCCAATATAATAATGTCCATGGACGTTATGTCACTCGAAAAGTGTCATAATGTCCATGGACTTTATGACAATTTTAATTTGACAATTTTGGACATTATGTCACTTTCAAATGTGGCATAGCGTTCAGCCTCTTTAAAATAAAAACATTAATAATATTTAGTATATCAATACAATTTTTTTAAATATATGTAGATCACAAAATAAAACTAAACTTATAAATCGTATAATCGCACGCAGAAAAAACTTTATTTCGCGAAGCCGCCTGCCGCCTTCCAAGGAGAAAAAAAACCCCTAAGAGCTGCCGAAGGCCGCCACACAGAAACACTTGTTTTTACAAATTACTTGATGTCTTAAAAATATAAGATTTCAACGCATTCGACATCTATTTCGAAAACAAGTTCTTCTGGGTGGCGGCCTTCGGCCGCTCTTAAGGGTTTTTTTCTCCGTAGAACGCGGCAGGCGGCTTCGCGAAATAAAGTTTTTTCTGCGTGCTACACAAAAGAAACTTCAAAATTACTGATCTGTTTCCACACTGGAGTATAATGTCCATGGACCTTATGTCACCAAAAAAGTGGCATAATTTCCATGGACTTTATGTCATTCCATTTGAGGACATAATGCCACATTGCAGAGTGTCAAAAGTCCATGGACATTACAACACTTTTCGAGTGACATAACGTCCATGGACATTATGTCATTGGACGTTATGACATGCCACCAAAATTCTAGCAAGAACTGCGTTCCTTTTGGTAAAATAACTCATTGTATTGCTATTATTTACTTTACGAGAATTTTAAGACAAGAATGCATAAAATTTACCAAAATGTAATTTTAATAGAAATGAAATAACTCCCAACAAAAATGAAATAACTCCCTACGATAAAATCACATTTAAAAATGAAAATGAAATAAGTCCCAACAAATGTGAAATAACTCCCAATGACAAAAATAAGTGAAATAACTCCCAACAAAATCTGGTTGGGAATTATTTCATTTGGGAGTTATTTCATAACGGAATAACTGAAAATTGTGAAATAAGTCCTAACGCATTGCGAGTTATTTCATAATGAAATAAATCCCAATTTAATATGGAAAATTTTTGGGAGCTATTTCATTTTTTTTTTTTTTTTGGAGTTATTTCACGGTACCCAATATCTGACCCTGTGATTTTTTCTGTTCAAAAAAGGCAACTTTTTTGCACTTTGAAGGTGTAACAATATTAGAAAAGAACACGGTACATTTCACAAAGCTACCTTATTTTGAAAAAGAACATAATATCCCTCGTTAAGGGCAAAATGTTACATTTTTTGCCAGAAGTGAAAACTCCATTATACGTGTAAAAAAAATTCTTCTTAGTTAAGCGCAAAACCAACTCATCCCCCGCGGAAAATGATAAGCAGTATAAACGTTTACTGCCTCTTAATGCATCGTAGGATGCATAGCATCTGAAAAAGCAGAAATGAAAGGCAAAATTTCATTGCTTTTTGTTGTGGTTTCAAAAAAGTAATGTAAATGTTTGTTAAAACTTGAATTAAAAAAATAGTGATTGATATATTTCAGATTTTAAAAATGAAAAATTAAAATTATTGGCACACAATTTTTTTTGGAACTTATTTAATAATCAAAAATGTTCGCCTATAAGTTTTTAAATTTTTTGGATTTTTTCGCGACGCTAACACACATTTTAGAGTAACATTTATGTGCTAAGTGCGAATTTTGTTTCCAATTTTTCTATCGCATCTGGTTTTTGGGAAAATTGAGGTGAAAGGTAAAAAATTAATTCAACTTAAACTTGAATCGCACATGCGAGGTTTAAAGAATTACGATGGTCAAATCTTATTGTAATGATAGACATTAGAAATATATGAAATCGATCGGATAACAGTAAATATGAAATCGATCGGATAAATTAAGAAACTCTGATTTTGGCTTACTTAAGAACAGCCGAAATGGTCAATTCAAATGTGGTGGCATCTAGTTAAAGTTAGTTTCAAAAGCTGTCCAAAATTGTTGAAGTAGCTCATATGTATTTATTTTTTAAATTTTACGAAATTTTAAGTTGGCTACACACGAAAAATTTCTTTACTACAAATAAAGCATATATAATTTTTTTATCGAAAAAAATCCATTTCTTATTATATAGCACATATTAGGAGCATTTATGGACAATTTAAATATGCCGATTAGAGGGTTAAACAAATTTAAAAACATAAAATTTTTCAAAAATATCTGATAAAATTCCAGATCGAGTCTTCCTGGCCGATTTTTTAAAGTATTTTTTTATATTCTTAATAAAAATAAAGTAAAAATGGGACATCTATCAAGCAACGGTTGTGATCGGGGCTACTGGTAGTACAAGCATCAGCATAAACCAATTTTATGTCGGAGTCATAGATGAAGGGCAAAAACTGATTCTACCATAATTTTCAACACATACATACCCAGCAAAACTTTGGTAATGGGTAGGACTTATTTCAGACCTTCCAAAGTAATGACTATCCATTCCAGTTTATGTTATTTGAAGGTCCGAAATAATACCTTACTAATATGAATATATGTAACTGCTTATTTGGAAGATAAAAACAACGCCTTACTAATATTGTGTTAAATGTATGCTTATTTAGAATAGCAAAAATATTAAGTTACTTATTATCACTTATTTCAGACCTTTCGTAGTAATGACTATCCATTACATTTGTTGTTATTTTGAAGGTCTGAAATAATACCTTACTGATATGAACATACATCACTACTTATTTTGGAAGCTAAACAATTATGTCTTACTAATATTGTGTTATATACCTGCTTATTAGGAAGGGCCAAAGAAATAAGGTACTTGTAAGGTAATAAGTAACTACTTTTTTGTAAGGTATATTTATAAGATTCATAATATATCATAATTAATAATTTAAATGCAATTTATTTAAGCAAACAAATATATCGTTATACATAAACGACTCTCACAAAACAAAAGCTTATTTAGTAAATAACAAAATTAAGATAACTGATATTAAAGTAGAAATTATTAAATTTTTTTATTAATACATTAAGAGTTTTTGGTAATAATTTTCTTATTTTCGAAGAATAACCGAGTATTTTCCTTTGAACCTATTTTCCTTAGGACCTATTAATAACTAGTTATAATTGTCCTTATTAATAACTAGTTATTTTATTGCCTATTAATACCTTCTTATTTAGATACATGTTAATACGTACTTATTTGTGCACCTATAAATAACTAATTATTAACATCCTTACAAGTAATACGTCATATAATGGCTTAAAGCATTACTTTTGATGCTACAATAAGAAATGAAATAAGTACTTATGTGTAACTGTGATTTCACTACATATTTTGTAACGTCTTATTTTTGTCCCTATATGTAAGCACAAGGCAAGGCCTTGCCTCCTATGACACCCCCATGTTAAAATCAGGTGTTCTTGGCCTCAACTATAAGTACTTCTGATTCTTGTTTTCTTCTTCCATTCCCATTCTATGGTAATAGCAAGTTTTCCTGGGTATAAAAGTGAATACAAAAAAAAAAGTTCAAATAAAAATAGTTTCAACTTCTTTTCTTTAAGCAATAAAATAAATGAAAGTCATTTAAAACGATTACAAGAAAATCCCGCATATGCAAATTTTTTTATGTAACATGCTTCTATGCAAATGTTTTAAAAAATGTTTGATGTGGAATACAACACATTACATGATATACATTGAGATATACAGCACATAAGTGTAGCACTTGTTTTAACATAGAAAATATGATGCGAAACGAATAATTTTAAAACATGTCAAATGGTAAAATGTTCCAGCAAAAGCACACATTACCAAACCAGCAAAAAATTTTCAAAAAGGTAAGCGGGTTTGTAATCAATCATTTTGGGCAGAACGCATTCCATACTAGATTACCTACTCGATTCTTTTAACAGGGCGTGAGACTAAAATAATTGATTCTTTAGAATTGATTATTTTTTTTAACGAAGAACCATTTACTTTATATTTTTAAGAACTACATACATTTTTTAATAAAGAAATAGTTCCATTGTAAAACTACGAAGTACTTACACAAAAAAAAAAAAAAAATAAATAGTTCCCTAGAAAAATTAAGAAGTACTTAGATTTAAAAAAAAAAGAAATAGTTCCATAACGGGGGCCAACATAAATAGTTCTAAAGTTAATAAAAAAATTAAGGAACTTAATTGGAACCTGTTAATTAATAAAAACTAAATACAAATGACTTTTTCAATGAAATTTATGATAATTTCTGTAATATTTACGAAAATTCAAAAAGAAGTGAAAAAAACTTATAAAACAAGAAAAGTAACACCGTGGATAAGTGATGATTCGATTCATTTTTGTGAAATTCGGGATAAACTTTTCAAAAAATGGCATAATAACCGTAACAACAACAACAATACGAATATGAATATAAAAAATTCAGAAATAAATTAAACAAAAAACTGAATTATGAAAAAAACAACTATTACAAAAATAAATTTATAGAAAACAGAAACAATATTAGAATTACTTGGCAATTAATAAATGAGATAACGGGTAAAAAATCAAATAGTATAGATAACACAATAATAAAAAACTTTAAAAATGAAAATTCGTTAAACATCGTGAAAAAATTTGCATTAAATTTTAAAGAGAACGTTGATAAAATTGTACATAACTGCGATACTAAAACCTTGCCGAACCAACACACAGTCATCCAGAACTCGATTTTTATATCTTCTACTACCGAAGAAGAAATATTTAAAATTTTAAACAACTTAAACATTAAAAAAGGCCCTGGAATTGATGGCATAAGACCAAAAGATTTAAAAATCAATGCTAGATATTTGACTACTTTAATAACAGCATTCGTTAACTCTAGTATAGAAAATGCTTGTATACCTACACTACTTAAAACATCAATAATACGCCCAATTTATAAAAGTGGAACAAGAAACGACTGCATAATTACAGACCTATCGCCATATTACCAATAATTGAAAAGGTACTGGAAGAGATTATTGTCAGAAGACTAACAAGCTTTCTAAAAAAATATAATATTATAAATCCAATCCAATACGGATTTCAAAAGGCAAAAATATAAATCAACTTCTGGGTAATTTTTCCAATTATATAAATGGGTGTTTAAATAAAAGAAATCACTGCTTAGCATTATTCATTGATTTTAGCAAAGCATTTGACACTTTGTCTTATCAAAATCTCTTGGATATTCTGTACAGAAATGGAATCAGAGGAAACAGCCTAAATTGGTTTAAAAATTATCTTCAGCTAAGATCATATCGCGTTAAAGTATGCAACGAATTCAGCGAAGAAACCCAATTAAAATACGGAGTCCCACAAGGCTCAAAATTAGGACCCATTCTGTACCTGATTTATGCTAATGATATGTTGAAGATTCTGAAAAATAGCACGGCATTTGCATACGCTGATGACACTGCAATTATTGTCTCTAATGAGAACATAAACACAGCCACTGCAACCATGCAAAACGAGCTTGATCAAATAACAAAATGGTGTCATGACAACGGGCTTATAATAAACGCTGCGAAAACCAAGTTAATGCATATAAAATCCCCCCACTTTGTTCACAATGATATAAGCTTAAAATTTCACAATACCCAATGCCTACACAATAAAATCGTAAACGCTGACGATAATTGCTCAACATTTATTGAGGTAGTAAGATCATACAAATATCTTGGAGTCTACGTGGACGACAATTTTAAATGGTTAACTCATATACAGCATCTACGAAAAAAATTAAGAAAAGCAGCATATAGCTTGTACCACCTTAGTAACTGCTCGAATATACATGTCCTTAAACAGGCATATTTTTCATTAGCCGAGTCCTACATCAGACATGGGATAACTGCATGGGGAAGCGCTACGTACTGCAAATCGCTTCAACAAACGCAAAATCAAATTTTGAAAATATTAATAAAAAAACAACAACACAACAACAATCTGAATTACGATAAGATCTATATCAGCACTTCCAACAATAAAATGCCAAACAACAATGCAACAAACAACACTAACAATGCGTTAATACACAACAACAGCTCGCCAAACAACAACACGATAGCATATACCAACATCATCGTCAGAAACAACACGCGCGTCACCAACAACACACTCGTCAATAACAACACGTTAAGTAACTACAACACCATCGTCAGAAACAACATTCTCGTCAACAACACACACGTCAACAACAACACACTCCTCACCAACAACGACACATTCGTCGACAACAACAACACACTCGTCAATAACAACATAGTCGACAACAACAACATAATCGTCAACAACAACATAATCGTCAACAACAACACACTCTACAATAACAACACACTCTACAATAACAACACACTTGTCAACAACAATCGTATGTTCATCAACAACAACATCAATGTCATTAACAACAACAATAACATGCTCATAAACAACAATAGAAACTACAACAATAACAACATGCACAACAATTTAACCAACCACAACATCCATAATCAAATCGTATACAACAATATCGCCAGTGAACTTGGGATACTAAACGTCAACAGTATTTATGCCACAACACTTATAAACGAATTTTTCAACGATAAACGATTTTTAAAAGCTATCGATCACAACCATAATACAAGACTTCGAGCAGACGGAAGATTTAAATTTGAACGTCATCTCAATACATACGGCCAGAACACCTTAGCTGTAGTGTTACCTAAAATTTTTAACAAATTGCCCGTAGATCTAATTAATATATCTAACCCCAAAAAAAGAAAAAAAAATATAAAAAAACATTACATAGCTTCGCAATGAAGACAATTTTTTTTTTTTTTTTTTTTACTATACAAATTGTAATTATTATTTAAATGAATTTAAAACATAACTGAAATTTATCCATATATAAATTATTAAATATAAATTTTAATATAAGCTTTTAAAGCATTATTTACATTCTGCAGACAAGCCAAATGGCTTCGCGGAATTAGAATTAATTATTTAAAATGTATATTAAATGATATTAATAAATATAAAAAAAAAATAAAAAAAAAAAAAAAAAAAAAAAGTTAATTTAACTTTTACTCACACGAGATTCTCCTAGGTCACTCAAATAGAACGATCTAAGCTCATACGGAAATAAAATCCTATAAAGTGAAACATCGAATTGTTATGATAACATGGGTTTGTCATAATTTTGGAGCTATAAACCACAAAATATAAATTTTCAAAAAAAAGAACAATTCAAAATTGAAATACAAAAATATGACTCACGCACAATCACCCTCGAAAATTTTTTTTACACTCACTCACGATAACGTCAGTAATTTCAACGTCCACTCACAATTTTCTGCTCACGTGCGCTTCCCTAATTTATACCTAATCACAGTTTAACAAAATTTAGGCAACATGCAATTTTTGTTTTTAGTATATTTTCCTGCAAATAAAAATTTGTTTGAAAAAATATATGAGATAAATTCTTTAAAATTGTATAACTTCTTTTTTCAAAATTAGAAACTACTTCCAATAACGTCCTTTTATTAAGAAAAAGTATATTATTACTTCTTGAGTACAAAAAGTTATACATATAAGTTAATAACATTGTTATTTTCTTTTAAGTAAATAATTACTTTGTTATTGAGTTCATGCTTTCTGGTTTAAATTTAAAGAATTGATTGCTTTTTTGACTCTATCGTTGGAATGAGTTTGGTATTGCAGTTACTAAATTTGGCAATGAGATATGTAAGCAAGTGTGGGCATCACCTTCTTTTGGAATGTGTAATTTTTTCCTCGGAAATGATGGGTAAAGTACTCATGTGTAGCCATTGAGCTCCACAGATTACAATACACCATACTTCACTGATGAAATTTAGAGGCGATGAGCCAAAAGGAAATTTCTGGATTCATTACGTAGTAGTTTGTAAAGTAACTGGTTAGTTATATGGTTACCTGGTTGGGAAAAGTAATGTGTCTATAGAGAGATTTTCATAAAAAAAACATTTAAAAATAAATATGACTACAGATATTAGTTTTTAATGGTCGCGCTAAGATTCGAACCTGGGGTCTGGTTGATAGGCGAGAACTATTCCAACTGAGCTATCGTCATATACAGAAGGTGACAATACATTGAAAACTTTTAAAAATTATTCTTTTTCTCCGCGAAATATCGGTGGTAAAGATTAAAAACTTTTTTATTAATTCCATAATTTTTATATATTTTTTATCGATATAAGAGAAAATATTGGTACAAATTACATAAACTTCAGAAAAAAAAACAAAAAATATTAAAAGTTTTAGTTTTTATGATGTTGGCAATACATTGGAAACTTCTATCAAAGCAAAGTTTAAAACATTGTTCAAATTTAAGTGTTCAATAGTCTGTTGGAAAGTTATTAATTTTTAGCACTGCTTTATAACGTTTATCATATTGAGTCTATAAAATGGTTGATTTTATTCACCCAAATATAAAAAATATCATATATTCTTTTGTAATGCGATCCAGTTGTGTATATTTTCATGTAGTTAAATATAACCGCATGTATAGTAAGATACAATTTTATTTGACACTGTAATTTTTCGTAAAACGGCATATTTAATTATATCTTACAATATTTTATGCCATACGTTATTAGACGGGTAATACAAAATTGGATTGGCAGAAAAAAATTAATATATGGGATTAAACAAAACATTATATAGCCCCATGTAAAAAAAGAAGAAAAAAATTTTAAGTTGTAGAAAAGTGACGTTTTTAGTTTGAAATATAGAACATCCTATTTAAATTTTAAGATCAACTCGAAAAATATCATATTTAGAATATTTATTAAGATTATCCTAAATGAACATCACAATTTAAAATATAAAATTAAAACAATTTTATTTACCATTTATAACGAGCTTTTAACCACCGCATATTTACAAAAAAAAAGCAAATCAAACATATTAGCTAGGTTGATACTAGAAAAGCTAGAGCCTCCATGATATGCAGAACGTTAACAAAAAACCTATTAATCATCAATTTTGCACCATTCTTGTCTTCTTAGTAGTGAAACGCGTGGTTATGGTCTTTTCCTAATAAGCATCATGACGTTACTAATCTTTAAAGGCCAAAAATGTTCTATTTATAAAAAAAAAAAATTAGCTTTTACTCTGGCCCAAGTAATATTTTTTATAGTTTTATTAGTTTTTTGTTTTTATATACATCGAGATTATTTTTATGTTATTGTCAATTTATAACGAATATTATTACAGCAAATCAAACATATTAGCTAGGTTGACAACATATCTGTCTAAAGATCTCATAGAATCCAAAGTTTTAGTTTGACATATAAATGTTAAGCATATGAAATTTAAATTTAACTGTACTTTAATTTTAAAATATTCTCTAAATCATCGGACCATAGCCCCTTGTAGTCAATTTAACAAATTTATATTCACTGGATTGAATCGTATCAAATAATATCAAACTCAATATATAAATAATCCAATGTATATACAATACGATCCACCATTTTTCGGATCAAATTTTATTTCAATTAGATATAAGGCTATGTCAAATTATATGCATTTCTTTGCTGCATCATATTATTTTTTTTTTTTTAATCAGGCATATACACTTTTTGACACTTGAAGTAATCGGCTCATATGTGATCTTGAATATGTTACGATATTCAAATATCAATGCATTATATTTTGGAATTGAAATGTTAATATTAAACAATCCATTTTTAAAGACAACATTTTTCAGTTCATAATCACTTGTTTACTGTTTAAGTGTTGTATATTCGGTCATTGTCAGCAAACTATTAGCTATAATTCTTTCAAATATCAATTAATTTTCCACAAAATATCTTCTACTATCTTTCTAGGAGTTATGATCAACTCCTTTCTTAACTGCAAAGACCATATCGACTACACTATAATGAAAATATATAGCTTGATAAGAAAGCTTTGCTATTCATTCACCAATGTACCCTGTATTTTCTATGGAGCCAACGTATATGGTAATATTGATGCAGTATCAAGGAACAAATTAGAAATTGTTGTTAATAATTGTGGGAGGTACGTTTTCAGTAAAAGGAAATACGACCGAATATCTCAATATTCTTTGCAGAATTTATGATGTAGTTTAACAACATACCTAAATAAATGAAAAGTTACCTTTTTACATACGATTTCTTACACACGACAACCAGACTATTTTTACGACAAGTTGCCAATTGGAAACCCTTTACATACATAGAATGGTTTTTGTCAGTGCTGTAAAACTTTGGAATAATTTACCAAATAATCTTAAAACCGATTCCCGTGTGGTGAATTTTAAAATGGCAGTCATAAAACATTTTAATTATTTATTTTTAAATTTCAATTTATTTTTTATTCAATACCCTTAATATTTTAAGCTTAATCTTTTTAATACTTGGGACATTTTGTACAAAAAATATGCATAAATATTAAAATTTTTAATATTCTCTAATTGTCACCAACTGTGTAATAATGCGATGTTTCAAATTTGAATGATTTATTGTATTTCGAGTTTTCGTTTGTGATGTTAAAAATATATACATTACACTAATGCTTACAAAAAATCAGAAAGTAATGTGTCTAAATATAGATTTTCCAAAAAAATATATTAAATATTAATTTACGTTAATATTTCTTGCATTCTATAAACGACGTGCGGTTACATTATTGGTAATTTTAGGACAATTGACACTGCTTAGCCCAATTCAGTATTCAATTATACCAGTCCTGTGATAAATTCAATTCAATTATACCAGTCCTGTGATAAATTAAATTTTCCCATGAAAATTAAATTTTCCGATTTTCCACAGAAGCTCCTAAATTTTCCGGCTAATTTTATTTTTTTTGGATTCCTCATAATTTTTGCTTTAAGAATTAGCAATAAAAAGATGGGCCCCGACTCCTTGTTTGGACAGGAGAAGAGCATTTAAAAGACCACCTTGTTCTCATTGTTTTTATATTTTTTATAATTGAATTATTTTTAATTATTTAACAAGAAAAATTAGGAAAATTTTATTTTTGAATTAAAGCCTGATTCAATACCTTTCCAACGAGCTATCACTCGTTGCGATCGCTTTAGTAGTTTTTTTTAAAACAACTTTCAATGAGGTCCCTTATGAAGAATTCTTCAATTTTGTCACATGTCATATGGAATTGCTCTATAGTGACTGGTTTAGTGGTGGTGTGCACCACTGTCATGTGACAAAATTGAAGAATTCTTCATAAGGGACTTCATTGAAAGTTGTTTTAAAAAAAAACTACTAAAGCGATCGCAACGAGTGATAGCTCGTTGGAAAGGTATTTAATTGGAAAATAAAATTTTCCTAATTTTTCTTGTTAAATAATTAAAAATAATTCAATTATAAAAAATATAAAAACAATGAGAACAAGGTGGTCTCTTAAATGCTCTTCTCCTGTCCAAACAAGGAGTCGGGGCCCATTTTTTTATTGCTGATTCTTAAAGCAAAAATTATGAGGAATCCAAAAAAAATAAAATTAGCCGGAAAATTTAGGAGCTTCTGTGGAAAATCGGAAAATTAAATTAAAAATTAAAGCCTGATTCAATACCTTTCTAACGAGCTATCACTCGTTGCGATCGCTTTAGTAGTTTTTTTTTTAAACAACTTTCAATGAGGTCCCTTATGAAGAATTCTTCAATTTTGTCACATGACAGTGGTGCACACCACCACTAAACCAGTCACTATAAAAAAAAAAAAAATATGTAGGTACATTATTTTTGCTGGGCAATCGATTGAGACTATTTATTTTAAAATCGGAGAGGGGTCGTCCAAAAGGTGATCGCTTTCATATGGAATTGCTTTAAAATAAAATTTTTTTAAAAATATTAAAACACATCTACTCATGATATGACTAAAATATTGGTATTAGATGAAAGGTCGAGAACCTGCATAATTTTGCAGATCAAAATTTTCAAAAATGTTTATTAAAAAATGTAATATCGTCTGTAATTTAATATAAATTTTTTCGGATTAAAATCTTTCTATTGGCTTGAATATACTGAAAAATAAACCTAATTTTTAAAACAAAATTTTTAGTTTTCTTATAGAAACAAAAATTGAGTATTTTCCATAAGGAGTTTTGACCTAACACTATAAAAGTTAAGTTCTTGATGTTATTAGTAGGCAAAAAGTAATTTATCATATAAAACAAACTTTCTGTTGTAAAAGCATTTTTGTGGTAAAAAATAATTCCTGTGGTAAAAAAATAAAGTGGTAAAAGAGTTTGAGGTAAAGATAAACTATTATTCACTGTAAGCTGAACAATCGGCTCTACTCCGAGAGGGCGACTGACCTTAGGTGGGCCAATGGCGTGACTTGTGTGGTGACAAGGCACATCTGGCCGGCTCTGGATCTGGGGCGAACGAGTGCGCTCCTGTGGCTTTCCAGGGGGGAAATCTCTGACATGGTGGCGGTGATAAACGGCCACTGTCATATTGGCAGGCACGCTCGTAGGTTGGGGGTGTTACCGCCTGACTTCTGTAAGAGCTGCGGGGACGAGGAGGAGAAGGAGAGTATTGAGCACTTTCTCTGTTCATGTCCTGCGCTGGCGCTACGTAGGAGGGCCTCACTTGGATCGGCGTTCTTTCACGATCTTGGGGATGTTTCAGGTGCTGGTATTCCGCACCTCCTTAGCTTCGTAAGGAGCTCTAACTGGTTCAACGGTGGAGTCTGATCGGTAATCCGTCAGTCTCGTGGCATCACAACGGACCTCAGAGTCTAAGTGTGCTGGTGCTCACGGAGCCGGCTACTACTTCCGACCTAACCTAACCTAACATTATTCACCTCTACTATCTGTTAAAAAAAAAAAAAAAAAAAACTATATAGACGTCTACAGAAGAATTTGTTCTGAAATACACCAATTTCCATGCAACATTTAGAGATACCTTTAAATTTTTACTCATAACTTTTTAACATTTTTTACCAAAATGCTCAGACAGATATTTGTGAAATGTGTATTCGCGAAAACTTATACCCAATATTTTTTAATAGCTAAAATGCTATCCCTTCATTTGACACCCAAATTTGCAAAATAATATAAGCACAAGAATTGTCATACTTTTTCTAATTGATTGCTGGGTATTATTGGTAATGTATTACTTTATGTTTCAAAGTAATGTTGAAGGTAAGGATTATACATTACAATGTAATGTATTATGTAACCAACTATTGGTAACTCAGTGTTTCGAAGTAATATTGAAGGTAAGGAGTAATCATTACAAAGTAATGCATTTTGTAACCCATTATCGGTAACTCATTACATTTATTTTTTTTTTTTTTGGAAAATAATGAAACTTGTATAGAGTATAAATTACTTTATCACGCCCATTACCGAAGTTTTGCTGTGGTTACTTCAAAAAAGTATTCAAATTTTATTCAAACTTTGTGAGCAAAACAATTTTCTTAATATTTTTAACAAATTTTTTTGTCAAAATCTTCATTTAGTCTAGATTGACTTAAACAATAGAGTTCGTTAGAAAAGTATAAAGTTTCTTTATTTTTGGGATATCATGACTTTTCAAAATGTTTTGGCGTCAATAAAAAAATGGCGTTACTATTTTTATAAAATTTCAACTCCTTACACTGGCGAGCGGCGGCCAGAAACGTTGCGGAGCAGTAAGAGCTCTATTTATATAAAATTTGAATTCCCCTTTCAATTCTACGCCAAAAACTATTTAAAAAAAAACTTTGAAGCCGTTTTTAAAGTCCACCATTTACGAAATATGATGGTCGAAAAAAAATTTTTTTGTTAAAAGCCTGTTAAAGTACTTTTTAGCTGAGAAAAATGGTGCACAAATTTTCGCTTTATGGTTACCCAGTTAAAAGCTGTTCAGTTTACAAAATGTTGTCTTTACTAATATGTAATATTTTATTGATAAACAACTTTTTAACGGACTGCGATATGTCGAACATGTTTGTGGCATATTTCTTCGATCAAAATAGTTTTTCACTGTTTGTGTTGAAAAAATGTTTTTATGTAATATATTTTTACAAAATTTATACCTTAATAACTTTTTAGTGGTTCGCTATATGTCAAACATTTTTGTACCATAATTCTCAGTTGGTAATACATTTTTATTTTGTGAGATTAAAAAAATTATTTTTAAAAGTTTTTGAAAAAACAGTTTTTTCCGTATATCTATTAGCTAAACGGTGCACTTTAAAAACTGGGGAAATATTTTATTTAAATAATTTTTAGCATAGAATTGAATGTCAGGTTCAAATTTCATATAAATTATCCCCTCTTTGCTCTGTAGAAAAAGGGACCATAAATTAGAATTTTTGGCCACAAACAATAACTCCATTTATTTATTGATACAAAGACCGTAAGAAGTGATAATATCCTAAAATATAATATCAAACTGAAACAAGTCAATGTCGCCCTAATATATATGAAGCATTCTGTACCAATTGTCCAGCACGAAAAAGGGTATATCGTATTAATGTCAAACTTATATTATTGATAGTCATATTTGATGTGATTTAAAAATGGAAAAAGCTTTTTAATTTTCCAAAGACTAAGCATAGTTACATAATATTAATTTTTTATATTTAATTTATTAGAATAAATTGAATTTGAAAAATTCTAAAAATATGACAAAAGAACCTATTAAACAAGTTTTCATTTTTTATCAAAAAATAAAACTTAATTTATCCAAAATCGATTAAACGTTTTCTGGCTTTTTTCATTTAACAAAAGTTTAAATGGTTTTCAACCGATATGGTTAATTTCATGTTGTTTTTCGATTTCGTTTTGGAGAAAATGTTGGTAAAATACCGCAGCTAAAAACTTTCATATATGGATCCATAAAGGTTTAATGTATGTTTGTACATGCTCATGAACACGCATGCATGTCCCTACATGGATACAGAAATCTGCATATATGCTTCCATATATCTCCATATATGTGCATTAACGAAATTTGAGGTAATATCTATATCTGAAAATAAAGATGAATATGTTTTATGATGACTCCTAACATATTTCGATTCCGCTTTTAAAAAGCCTTCAAAAACACTATTTTTTTAAATAAAAATTAGTTACGGCTCCTTTTGTCGAAGATTCGGTCAAATAAAGGGTGATTATTTAGTAACATTCTTTTTGACAACACTGTTTTTGACAGCTCAGCTGTTTTCGTGAAACATGTTACTGTTAAACATGTTCAGTTTGATCTATAATTTAACCATGAATCGACTTACGAACGAACAACGCTTGCAGATTATTGAATTTTATTATCAAAATTCATGCTCGGTTAAGAAAGTGCATCGTGCACTTCTTCCAATTCGTGGTCAGTTTGGGCGACCTTCTAAGGTGGCTATTCGGAATTTTGTGACTAAATTTCGCACCAAATTTACATAATTGGACATAAAACCACCAACTCGCATACGTAGATTGCGGCCAGAGGAAAATATCGCAGCTGTAAAAGCCAGTGTTATAGATGAAAGTGAATTATCGATTAGGCACCGTTCGCTGCTATTGGGCCTCTGTTACTCCACTACGTGTACAATTGCAGAAGGTTTTGGATGTTAAACCTTTTAAAATACAGCTGGTGCAAGAATTGAAGCTACACGACGTACCACAACGGATAACATTTGGTGAATGGGCGCGGGCAAAGTTGGATGAATATGCAATATTTTATCGGAAAATTGTGTTCAGCGACGAAGCTCATTTCAGGTTGAATGGATACGTGAACAAGCAAAATTGCCGTATTTGGTGTGAAAAGCAGCCAGAAGCATTGCAATAACTGCCAATGCATCCCGAGAAATGCACTCATTGGTGTGGATCATGGGCCGGTGGTATCGTTACTGTGAATGGCGAGCGCTACCGTGCAATGATGACAAATTTTTTTTTCCCAAAATGGAAGAGCTGGACTTCGGTGACGAGTGGTTTCAAAAGGACGGTGCCACATGCCACACAGCACGCGAAACAATGACCCAAGTAAGAGACGAGTTTGGTGAACAGTTTATTTCACGTTTGGGGCCTGTCAATTTGCCGCCTATATCATGCGATTTAACGCCCTTAGAGTATTTTTTGTGGGGCTATGTTAAGACTCATGTCTATAGGGCCAAGCCCGCAACAGTTGACGCAACAGTTGACGCACGTTGGACTGTTACACAGATGGTCCCGGGTTTGATTCCCGGTGACGACAGCAGCAAGTTAGAAAAATAATATGTATGAGGTTTCTATCACTTATATGTATCGCAGCGCCCAACTTCGGTGTTACCATAGCACTTAACCCCACCGAAGTAAAATAATGAATCAGGGCTATGAAACAAAATGCTTCAATAAATTTTCCAACTCTACATCAGGTTGCGAGCAACGACTGTTTTAAGACTTATCATCTGGCGCAATTACAGTGTTGCCATGCTGGAAGCCCTTCATCTTTCCACACCCTTCACCTCTCTTCTAACCCCTTTCCAAAGAAAGCAACACATAAATAAATAGGAAGAATTTCCTGAGTGTTGATTCTCTTTAAAAAAAATAGAAAAAATACATTAAAATTTTGTTAAATTTTTGACAAAATAATCAACTTTTATAAAATATCCTAGAAAGGAGTCGCTCCACATACAAACACGAGTTATCAATTTTTCAATTTATATTTTTCTGTAATTATAACTGTTATATTATATACGAATATCAATCGACACCTCCAAACAAGGCATTTTGAAAAATAATTTATGAGAACACGTTTTTGCATTTCAGACTAAAGTGGGTTAATGATAACCTATGAAGTCAGAATTCCATATCTGAATAATTTTGAGGTTATTAAAGGCATAAATAATATAAAAAATGTAACTTTTCAAAATTTCTAAATTTGGAAATTTTTAATGAAAATATACATTTTTCAAAAATGGACCATTTTCGGCCAAAAATAGGCACAGTGTAACGTTTTCCAAAAAAATATCGATTTCTTCCATTTGGAGCAATTTGCAAAAAATGTGGGGGTGTAAGGGATATCCTTATATTTGTATGTGTGAAACTGATATGATATAATTATTCACGGGTGCAGTTGGTATCGAAAGCCTCATATGTATGCATTTGAGTTTTTGAGGGTGTGTTGGTTTGCATTTGTTAAATTAAAAGAAAACATTAGAATAAAAGAAAAACAAAACAAGAAAACAAGAAAACACATTCCATTTTATACAAAATATACAATACAAACATTTGTATGTAGAGTACTCTATTCTGGAATTTCACACATATTTGTGGGTAATAAACTCTTATTACAACCGTATATAATCCCTTGTTATCTGTTCGTTTTACCATAATATTGTTACAACTACTACCTCATCGTCATCAACATCATCATCCACATCCTCCTCACCATATACGTAGATATTATCCAAAACTTCTCCTTAAGCAAGGATATTGCTAAGAGTTTGTCTCGACACATGTTAGTCGCATGCCAAATCCCACAAGTGTTTGTCTTTAAAGCTATTAGGGTAAATTAGAAGATTACTTGCGACTTACCCGTTTCTATATGGGAGGAAGTTAGCTGTAATGGGTAAGTTAAAAAAACGAAGTAAGTATCTTGCATATAACCTTAACATTTTCCTCCTTCCACATCATTTCCCTGTTTTTGCTGTGGTTATGTATTCCTTTTCGCTGTTGTTGTTGCTGGCTATATTTAAAATGAAAATTTTGCTGTTGTCGCAATTACGTTAATTCCATTTGAAAATGTGCACAATACGAGTTGTATGTATTACTAACGAAAACCCACTGCTGCATCCTTTTCTTACTCACGGCTAAGAAGTCAGCATACATTGGAATATGTTTGTATATTGAAATTCGCTTATGAAGACACTTTGTAAGGATAATAAAGTTTAGTGTTTATAGTCTTCTATTTGGTTTTAACAGTCATTTTAAGTGACTACAGCTATTTACGATAATTAAGCTTTTGCAAGGAGAACTAAAAGATTGCCATTGACTATAATATTTGTCTTTTACTTAATTATAAATAAGCTTTTATCACATACACTAGTGCGTATCACAATTTCCCATTATGGCCGAAAGGATTTTTGATAATTTTTACAGTTGCTCTAAAGTTGGTACTGGAATGCAAAAAATTGGATTATAAAAAAAGTTTTTCTTTTATTTTTGTGCTTTGTTTTCACAAAACCGAACAAATCACTTCTCTAGAGTTGCAGCCTATAAGATTTCGAGATAAAAACTTTAAACTAAGGCTCATTTTGAAAATCTAAAACGTAAAAATTCAAATTTTTTTTAAATTTATACCCCAATAACTTAAGCCTTATCTAGTTTTTCTACAAGATCTACAAAGTAGAAATTCAAATGTTTTCAAATTTATACCTCAATAACTTAAGCCTTATCTACTTTTTTCACAACCGAATTTTGTGGTTCCACGTACTATCACTATTATTAAATTTTAATACCGGTTGTTTTTTATAGAGTGACACAAGTTTAAATCATAAGAAAATAAGGAAATATATTTTTAATTTCAATGAAACGGGCTTTATTGGAAAGGAAATTTTATGAAATAAATGTTTAAATGTGATTTCTGCCATGTGGCCGCCACGGGTGGCGCGTAGAAGGCGCAATCTGGAACACCAATTTTCAACAACTTTTCGCAGCATTTGCGGCCGTATTTCGCCGATAACTCTTCGAATGTGGATTTCCATGTGTTCAATTGTTTGTGGCTTATCGACGTAGACAAGGGAATTAACATAACACCAAAGAAAATAATCCAATGGGGTTAAATCACACCATCTTGGTGGGTCATTATGTGAAATTATTTTTTCATCAAAAGTTTCTTTGAGTAAATCAATTGCAGCGCCCGCTTTGTGGCATGTGACTCCGTCCTGTTGGAAACACGTATCAGCAAGATTAATGCCACGTAATTGAGGTACGAAAAAATTTCGAATCATGCTCCTATACCGCTCACCATTGACAGTAACATTCTGACCATCAGCGTTTTTGAAGACATATGGGCCAAAGACTCCGCAAGCCAATAAAGATCACCGAACAGTAATTTTCTGTGGATGTAATGGTGTTTCGACAAAAGCTTCTTAAGTGCGCACTGTTCAGCGTCTCACGGGATGCACATTATCAGTAACAGTAAATGTGGTCCGAAAACGATTATCGAATTAGCCGCTCTGAAGGAAGAAGAATTACGCCATAAAATGAAAGAATTGCACGACGAGTTTGACGAATAGAACAATTATTTTAATTAAAAATTTCGACAATTTGCAAGCGTTGCTCTGGTGTAAGTCGATTTATAATGAAATTTCAAAGCAAACTAAACAAAAAACAACTATCAGCTGTTAAATGGGTTGTCAAATAAAGCAGTGATGCCAACTCGAAGTTGTGACACTTTAAAAAAACCACGCTTTACTATTGCTACAACCGACATTTATTTACAAATTTCGAATTTCTATTGTAACAATTGAATATTTTATGTTTATGGACTGTAATATTCTATAAATAGATTCAAATGCGTTCAACAAAATTTATTTTGTTAATAAAAAAATCATATGCCTCGAACTGGGCTCGAACCGGCGATCTTCTGTTTGTCCTTGTCCTGGGAAAATTTCAGCATATTTAAAAAGTAGGTTAAGTTCTGGGGAAACTAATGGAAAATTAACCGTTCTCATGTGGTTGCCACAAATTTTGCAAATAATACGATTGCGTATGGTAAAAATAAAACAGGCTGCCCAAAATAAGTGCGGGAAAGGCGTAAAATAATCAACTGTGAAAGCAACTCAATGAAGAGTCTCAATCAGAACCATAAGAAGGTTCTTAAAGGATTCACAGAGAATTATTCGCCAAAAGCTGATGTATGTGCTAAGCCACAAAATAGCTAGACTTAAATACGATAAAAGGATTTACAAACCAACTCGAGAGAAGTAGGTCAATAATCGCTGTTGTTGATAGGACTGTTGCAACATAAATTTCTTTTAAAGCTGATTCCGTCTGAAAACTAAAAGTTCAATATTGATGGTCCAGATGGTTCTAGCAGCTATTCAAATTTTCAGCTAAAAAAGTTTTTCAAATATAAAAATTATTAGCTGATTTTTTGCACATATACTTTTCAAACATAAGAGTTCGACTCTGGGTTCATCTTGAAAAGCAATGTTGCCATATACAATTTTTGACAAATCGCACGTTTTGCATATGAAGCACAGTATCGAAATAATTTTTTTCTTGATGAAACACTTGTTCCTAATAGGCTCTTTCTATCGCATGAAAATTTCTTAAGGTCAATTGGTAGTTTAGCGATGAAATTCGCTTAAACAGTAAAAACCACAAAATGGAGGGATTAATTTACAATTATGTGAATCAAATATGTGCCTCAAATCGGAATACAACCCCTCTATACCTTTCAACAGAAAGGAGTCAGGTTGATAGCATTTTAAAAACATAATATGTAAAAATCTGCACTTACATGTGCCAAACTTTAATATAAACTTTTTGGAAAAACTTCACCATAGATTGAAAAATAAAGCACGCCATTGAAATCATCGTGCCTGAAATATATAGAATTGGTGGTCATAACCCGAGTTATTTCTAAAAGTTAAGATTTTGTTATCATAAAAAAATTATCCCTCGCGCCTCCAAAAAAAAATAAAAAAACATACTACATGACCTTGTCTGCTGATAGTACTGTCTTCGCCTTATTTGAAGACGATTCTTCCAGTCCATGGCTTTGACTGTTCATTTGTCTCTGGTGTAAAGTGGCGGAATTAAGCTTTATCAATGGTTACGGATCGACGCAGAAAGTTGGTTTTATTGTGGTGAAACATCGTCTAACACTCTATTGAAACATCTTAACGACGCTGTTTTTGTTCTATTGAGAGCAAACGCGCTACCCATCTTTATCATCTCCAAATTTTCGTGTAATATGCGACGTATACCACTTTTTTAAATGCCTATGATTTCAGCCACCTCACGTACCTCCAGCCGACGATCATGCAATAAAATGTTGTGAATTTTCTTAACCGTTTCAGGTGATTGTCTCGGCAGCTCGTACTGCCGCGTTTAAACTCTGATACCCAATAATTTATTTCAAAAACGAAGGAGCAGACCCTCCCAGAGTAGAATCTAGCTTGGCTTTAATATTGGTTACCTTGAGACATTTCAAATGAAAGTATTAAATTCAATTACCAATTTTTTCCATGTTTACAAAATCACTGAGATCGTTTATTTTTGATGGCTAAACAAAAATATTAAACAACGTGGTGCCTTGAAACCTCAAACATATGTTTTATAAGGTTGCCGTCTAATTTTGGTAGCGCCCTCGTACAATAATTTGAACAGTAAGTTTAAATTTTCCGAAAAAAGTTTTTCTTCAAGCAAAAATATGCCCATACATAATCATATATGCGCAAATTATATTTTTTTTAATTGTTTAAATTTTACTTACGATTATATATGTCACGGGATTAAAGTAAATACAATAATCTCAAAATATCTTATTCGATTCACCAAAAAGTACTTATCTTTTTGGATCTAATTAGATTCTACTAGATCTAAATAAATCCCATGGGATATTTTGGGATCTATCAGGAACTTAAATTAGATATTATTGGATCCTACAATTTTGATATAAATTTTTATCAACTTTAATCCAGTAATATATTTGAGAAATCTAATCGGATATAACTGGATACGCCACTTATGAGATAAAGTCGAATATTCTAATATATCGGTCTATATAAAATGAGATTTTATTTAGTATTTAAGAAATAAGGTTCTTTTTGGATCGGGTTGAACAAAAATGTATTTCGTTTAACTTTGTTTACAAGCATTTTTCCTTTTTTCTTTCTTTAAAATGACAAATGTCAACAATCATTTGAAAACTTATCATTATTGTCTTATTTATTTTTGTTACAAAGTCTATGAATTTTTATATTTTTTTTTTTTTTTGTTGTATTTCCAAGCATTGTTGATTTTCTTTTTACTATGAATTTATGTCACATGAATAAAGAATGACCCTTGATGTCCTGTCGATAGAGAAACAAAGTTGCCATATTATATTTACTTACGGCATTTTGGATTGGGATGATGCTTTATTAGACACTTAAAGATAAACATTTGTTGTTCATTACTCAACAGCACTTTGTGTCATGGTTGTCCAGTTGTTGAACATTTTCATTTAATCAAACGCACGATTGCATTATATTTTATTTTTTGTTTTGTTTTTTGAGATGAAAAATATAAAAACAAACCGTAAACAAATAAATAAATGTGAAAAAAGGACAAAGATGACTAAAGACAACTCGGTGATGATGAATCGAGTTAAATGCGTATTTGAATTCAAAGATTGTTTAGGAATAGTCAAATGTAGGGTATTTATTTAGAAGGGTATATTTTGCTTTTGTTTGCTTAAACATGAAAAAGTTTTTATCTGCAAACCGAATAGCAAATAACATTTGTCAATGTACTGAAAAACAAATACATCTGTTACCATAACAATCAAACGGGAACTTAAGATTGAATGCTTTTTAGCCAAAAAACACATTAATAAAATAAATATTGGTTAAAGAAATTTATCCATTAACTTGTTTAATATGACTCTCTAAAGCAAATATTAAGGAAAATGTAGACAATTTTTAACATTTGTTCTAAATATCTAGTTTTGTTTTTATTAAAACATCACTAGGGCAAGGAATTTCATGAAAAATAATGTTTTTTTTAATAGCCTAAAACTGTACTAAATACATTGCGCAACTACAAATATCACAGCGGGAATTCAAGGGTCGATTAATCCAAAGTGACAATTCTGTGATATATGATTTGGGGGCACGTCACGAAACTGGTGAAACCAAAATTGTGGTGTACCAAAAAGTGTTAATTTGGACGAAAAGACCAATAACGTGACAAAACATTGACTGGTTGGTACCAGATATATCATGTAACTAGAGAAAAAGTAACAAAACATACGGCCGTTGGAGTTGAAGTTATTATTGGTCATTGAACTGGTTCAAAACCGTTATCTGTTGATGAAAATTTGGCAATTAGTGCCAAAGGTTTCTGTCCCTTGACTGATACAAAGCGGACATAACACTAAATTAATTGAAAAGTGTATTTCAATGGAGACAACTAATAAATTCAGTTAGTACAACGATATTTACATTAAATTTCTAAATATTTTGTGTGTGGCAACTAAAATTATTTGAATTAACCCAACTTTGTTGTGGAAACTTGTGTTCAGTTGTACTAAACGACTGAAATTCGTAATAACCGAATTTGAGTCGTACTATCCGAATTTCAGTTGGCAAATAGCCAAATTTTTCTCTGTGTGTTCCGACTTTGGTTCAAAAGAAGTGAATACGGAACTGTTTAGGTGATGACCAGGTTTCACAGATATGGTCATATTAAAACTCGTTTGGCTTGTTAATTTTTGAAATAACGTCAGGCGATTTGTATAGCAATTTTTGAAAGTGAATGACGATTGGGTTTGGTATTTTATTTATTTTTAAAGTTTTGAAAACTTTAAGAAGTCTTCAAAAATGTTCATTAATTTTTTTTTTTCAGTAATTTTTTGTATGTACTATAACTTAATCTTGGAATATAAAAATATGCCTCTCCAAATATAAAAATACTAGATCTGCCCGGATTTTCGAAACAAGTCTAAATAGGTGTGGTCAGATCAGATATTTTTTACACTGAATATTGTTTGAATTTTTTTTTTTTTTAAATGTGGCGAAGTAATTATTTTTGCACCAGATTGCGATTTTTTCAATACGATTTCCATCGATATTTAACATGATATGATATTATGAACTTTAGAAACAAGAACTTCCAAAATTACCACAGAGAGAGAACTTATTTGACTAATTTAATGAAATATTTTCACTAAACTAACGAAGTTTTTTGCATAACGTGAATGAAAAATTTCTAAAAACTTATGAAAAAGCTTCATAGTTATAATGAAACTAATTTAATGAATATTTTTTTATTATTCGTACGAATTTTTAAATTAATTTATAAAGCTTTTCATTAAATTATAAGAAAAAATTCATTAATTTAAAAAAAAAGTTCCAATGGACGAATTGCAGTGACAATTCATAGATCTAATGCGTGTTAACGGTCAAGTAATTATTTTATAAGTCTGGGGCAGTAATTATTACTGGGCTAGTTCTTAACCGATTGTGGACTTTTGTACATTCTTGAATATATAATTTTATCTTTAAATCGTCAAACTTATCATCTAGAAACTTTAAGAATATTTAAAATTTTTGGCAAAAACTTAAAAAATACACTTTTTCCCCATATATAAACACAGTTTGAATTTCAACTGATTTTCGACACGACTTTTCGTTATCTTATTGGCACCAAATTTCATATAAATCATTTATATAAAAAACAAAAAACCTCGACCTCTCCTTGCCCAAAAATCGCATTTTGAGTTCTTGGAACACCCAAAGGCACATTTTTTTTTTTTTTGCGGAATTATATTATGTTAATTTATTTAAAAAAATTAAAAATCTTTACTCACTAGTTTGTTATAATTTTTATTAAAAATAAAAATTATGTTTTTCGACCTTTAATTGTGCAATGAAAATGAAAATTATTGAAGTTCGAGGCCATACTCTATATTTCTTCATTAGGATATTGTCCTTACAAATAATCTATAGAGTTTTTTGTTTTCAAATTTATTATTTGACCCTTTCAGGAATGTGTTGATAGATTTATTTCGGGAATTTTCTAGGTTCCCATCATCAGAACACGTTTTGAAAGCGGTAATAATCCCATGCCAAATATCAACCATTCATATGAACTAGTTTACTCACTACATGAGAACTAATATACATATGAGTTTGAAGTTAAAGATTATAACCATTGATTAAAAAATAAATTGAAAACTTGTTTGATGTGCAAGATCCACATCTGGTGGATATTCAATACACGTTTTTCTGTTTTTCTCTCCTTTTTATATTTTCTTTAGTTTGGAAACAAAACAGGGGAAGTAAACTTGGCGGTACTTTGCCTTTTTTACAAGTTTGTTATAATTTTTATTAAAAATGAAAATTAGGTTTTTTCGACCTTTCACTCTTATCCAAAAACACAGTTTGAAATTAAATTTATCAAAACAAATTATTTTCTCTAAAACAATTCTAGAAGACCAAGAAATAAAAAGATAATTTCTGTTTTTTGGATTTTAAATATTAGCATCATTGACAGCCACTTAATGCACTTAAAAGAAATAAAAGATAATTTCTGTTTTTTGAATTTTAAATATTAGCATCATTGACAGCCACTTAATGCACTTAAAAAGTATGTCTTAGGTGCATATAATATGCTTGAAGAATCTTTAAACATGCACTTAAAATTTTGATTTAGTTATATTAAAAACAAAAACATAAAAAATTCGGTCTCATTGTATTCTGAAAATACTTAAATAAACTTTAATAAATGCTTTATTTATAAAACTAAGTTTTTTTGTATATATTTTCAAACGTAACATTTAATATATTTGTTCCTAAAAGGTTTTCCAAAGTTGAAAATGACCGCTCAACATCGAAGTTTGTGATCGGTATATTTTGATGTGTCTTAATTTTCTGAGTTTTTAGCATATATCTCTTCTAAAAAGTTGAAATGGGATTTCGAGAATTTGAAAAAAAATTAACAAAAAAAAAAAAAAACGTGAAAAACTTTACGTTAATTATACAGTTCAACAAAATCAGAAAAAGTTTATGCATCTTGGATGCAATCTTCGGACGCAGATCCCTAATATGACCTTGCAACCAACTTTTCGTATGTAAATTTACTTTTTTTTTTATCAAGTTTTTGCAAAAATGTACAAAATTAACAAACAAAAACGCTACTTTTTTCAACATTACAATTTTTTGTTTCTATAGTTCATTATTTTCATAGCATCTTATATGTCATTGGAAAACTTATTGCAAAAAGGCACAACCTAGTGCAAAAATAATTACATCGTCGCATATTAAAAATGGGAAAATATAAAATGCAAAAACGCAGATTTTTTATTGGTCTTTGTATGGCAGCCTGCTCTAAATTTACGATTTAATTATTTTTTATATGACTGCAGAAGACATTAAAAAGAAGCCTGAATTTTGAAAAAATTAAAAATTACTGTCCCCTTAGACTTAATAAGGATCAATTTATATCTATAACTATATATGTCCATATAAAACTAACACATTTTTCACAACAACAACTAGACAACACCAAAAAAGTACCATGAAAAAGGCACCAGGAGATGGCTTTTGAAAATTCCAACCCGAAAATATAACATTTATATATAGTTTACTAGGAGCAAATGCCAAATAAATTTTAAAAACCAAAAAATGGGTAATTATTGACCCCATTTTTAAACCCTTAAATCTGCACTATGGCCGATAAGCCCAAGCTTAGAATCTTTATATCTACAAAATATCCAAATTTCACCAAAATCGTTGATTATCTCATGAATGACATTCCTTGTTACGGCTAACATTTTCTATAGGCGATCTATATTGTATAAATATACCAGCACAAAATGAGCTCGTTTGGTAAGCAGTATCTACAATTGTTTTCTTCCAATAAAGCGATTGGGAAAACATTTAGCTCTTCATCCCTGCATGCATTCTCTTGAAGTAGTAAGTAATGCATATAACGAAGCAGTAAAGAATGCATACAATGAAGCATTAACATACACTCAAAAAAATAATATAGTAGAAAAGTTAGTAAAACGTCTTGTAAATCAGGTATACTATTTTTTAGCAAAATTGTTTGCTAAAATCGTGTTTTCAGCTAAAATTTTTGTTATACTTATTCTGCACTTAACTGTTTTATACTAATGCTTTACTAATATACTAATGTTTTACTAATTAATTTTGCTAAAAAAAAATTGTGCTGATAAGCACATTAATAGTGTGAACGACAACCAGATTGAAAGATATACGCAGAATGAAGCAGATGTCGCGGCATGTCAAGATGTAGTAGAGAAGAGGAAAATGATACTAAAAAGTACAACTCTAATACGACATATAAAAAAAATCAACCATGGAAGATTTTTGTATCTGTTTTTCATACATAAAACAACATTGAGGATTAAAACAACTTAAATTTTGCGTTGTCACCGGCTTGTGAAAATAATTGTCTATTAATTAAATAAAAGACAAAATAAAATATTTATTTATTTAAACTTATATATTATATATAACTTATAGATTAATAATAGTGTGGTCAAATTGCAAACAAACATATACAGAAATGTAGACAGAGTAAAGCGAAAGACACATCTTAGGTAGATTTTTATGGTTCCTTTTTCTTATTGCAAAAAAGGGTTGGTTTTTTCGTTTGGTTTGTTTATGTTTATTTTTTCGTTTCGCACATGACGGAAGCGCTTTTCACCTGCTAAAAAGAGACATACCAAAGACGACATAGCGACCAAAATCTGCAACTTCTGCAACTATTTCGGAACCGTTCGGTAATTAAATAATGCCTTCCAGAACTGTTTCTGGGTTAGTACTTCTTTTTGCTGGGATTCTATTATATGCATTTTGTTAAAACCAAATTCCAAATAATTCTAATGCTTATCTAATTAACAAATAATCTATTAATTAAAATCCTTCAAAGCAACTATTGATTTTATATGCCAAATAGCTATTTTATCTAATTAAGTAATTAATTATGCAAAAACATTATTTCCACTGATGCATAATGATTTACATAACCCAGATTATTGTTGCAAAAGTTATGCAAAATATTTAACAAATAAAATAATGTAAAATATAATTGTGGTTATAACAACAAATACAAACAAAATATACCAATATTAATTAAGTTTTTTTTGTATGTGTGTCTTTTGTTTATAAACAAGAAACACACACACATGCCATATTTAAAAATATAAATAATTGGTAATATTTAATGCCATAATAGATGCATTATTGCATATTTATATTTTTCTATTTTTTTTTTTGTAATTATTTTATTTTTACTAAATAAAAAAAGTGTGTATTGTATTGCCACAATTTAGTGGAATTAAATAATGTGTCATTATAATTATGAGGTCATTGCAAATTATTTATAAAATTAATTATGCACAAAAGTATTTACATTTGTACATATGACGGATTTAACAAAAAAAAAAAAACACAAGAGAACCACAATTTCATAATCAAATCAAAAAAACTTTATTATGTGGAAATGTTAAAACAAAAAATTGAGAATGAAACGGCATTGCCGGAAGAGGATTTACCCCAAAAGTGGGAACAGCAAAAATGTTTTTCTTGATTATGTTTTTGGGTTGTCTTAGAAAAATTTTGCGATAAAATTTTTTGATGCAGAAGTTTTTGTAAAAGTCTGTTTTGAATTTGCAAACATATGCGTATATGCGAGATACGGCAAAACAATTTATGACCGAAATTATTTCTGAGTTAAAATCCAATTGATTTCATACTTTAAAATCTTCATTTCAATACTATAGCTGTCAAAAAACATATATTGTCAATTTCGAAAATATTGAATTGTTTGCATAAATAAAATTAATAGAAATTACTGCAAAACTGTGCATCCAAAAGTCTACGCTAAATTAAATGGTGGCATTTTTTGTTGGGTGCCACGCCCCTTTTAAACTGAAAGGATCCTAAAAATCGGATTTGTTTTGTGCAATTACTTAAAAAAAGTCCATGTCGGATTCGAAAGAAATTATACGAGGTCGTATCGATTCGAACTTCCCTCGTAGTTATATGAAGTGCAACACTGCTCCCATCAAGTACCACCTAGACTACTAGACAAATTTTGAGCAAGTTCTGTCATTTAGTTTGCGTTTAACAGCTGTTCAAAACATACAACCTCGTAGATTTTTTAAAAAATGGAAAAAAGTAAATTCCGCCAATCAAACCAAGAAAAAGCTTGATAAATACTATGGGGAATCTGTACCATCGATTTCAATGGTAAAAAGTGGGTTACTGACTTTCGTTGTGGTCGCACAAGTACAAGTTACGGTGAACGTTCTTTACGGCGAATTGAGGTCAATACACCCGAAAATGTAGAAAAATTCAAGTGCGTGAGATTGTTGATGCCATAAGCATTTTCTATGGCAGTGTGGTTTCGATTTTAAATGATCAGTTGAGTTTAAGAAAGCTGTCTGCAACATGGTTGCCGTGTTTGCTATCAATTGATCATAAACGTAATCGTGGCCAATAAGATGATGGCAACAGTTTTTTGGGATGCACACGGTAAAATCCACATCGATAACATTCAAAAGGGAAAAACAATAAACGGCGAATATTATGCCAACTTATTGGACTGATTTAACGAGGATTAAAAAAAAACGACCCCATATGGCCAAGAAATGCGTTTTTTATGGACCTTGAAAAATTCTATTTTTGGAAGGCATACAAAAATTGGAGAAACGTGTATTGAGCTTTATGTGAGCAGATTATGATGAAAAACTATTTTTTTTTTTTTGCAAAAAAACTGTGTTTTATTCAAAAAGTCACGGACTTATTAATCCGCCATCGTATGTAACATCATCTCCCGAGATGGGAGTAGGTTAAAAAATATTAAGTTTCAAAAACTATCAAACAATTTTACAAAAATTAATTTTTGTATCAAAGGATTCTAACGACGGATTTTCTCTTAATATCTGGGGTATAATTCGCGGGGGCTCAGGGTCGCTGCAGAAATTTATATTTGCACAGAAGTGAGAGTATAGAAACAAGTGTAGAGAAATACAATATATTAATTAGTTAAAAATACAGCAAACTACTCACAAATATCTGACAGAATCGCCAAGGAACTTCATACACTAAAAAATAGTGTTTAGGCGCTTGTAATATGCATAAGAAATCTTAAAATATGCACTAAAAACTGAAAAAATATGCACTTAAATTTTTTTTTTAAGTAATTTTAATCAATTTTAAAGTTAATTTATATTGTTCTCAGTCCCCGTTTCGCACAATTAACACAAAATTTTAGTTATTTGTATTGAAAAATTACGCATTTAAAACATTTAAAAAAATTACCCTCTAAATTGGAAAAGCGATCTTTACTAAAATCTTGGAAAAATTCAATGAAAATATGCAATATAACCAAATATATGCAGTAATAAATATGCATTTAAAGCAAATTAAGTAAAAATATGCATTTAAATCGAAATATGCATTAATAGCAAAATATGCAACAATATGCAACAACAAATCGATGCCATTTTAACATAAACTCTTTGATTCGCAAAGATATTTTGTTTACCCGGTTAATAGACTTAAGGCAAAAACATGCATTTGCATGAACTTCCGTTCCCTGGTGATCATATATCGGCTTGTTTATACGTAAAAAAAAGTTTCAAAACCTAATATCTAAGACATATATTTTTGAAAATGAACTTTTTATGAAACTTATTTTAATATGCAGAAAATTTGTTTTATTTTTAGAAAATCCGTTGTTAAAAATAATAGAATTAAAATTAGGTTCACGCTTAATAAACAGAGATGACAAACATTTTTTTTGCCATTTTTACTCATATTTGCTTTTTTGGCATTTTAATTATTGAGCTTAGAAACAGATTTTTGTTAAAATATTTGCGATTTAAAATTGTCGTTTTCAGATAGTTTTCATTCTTAATGCGTTTTTCTCAAAATTGTTTAATTCTTCTTTTAAAAAGTGTAATTATTTTATCTTTTTTTTGTAGTTTTGCTTTTTAAATTTTTTTTTTAAATACAATGGATTTTGCTGCTATTTTGCTTCTCTCTTCATAAGTTATAAAAATTAAATATATCAATCATTCCTCTCAGGTCCCCCTAAAGTATGCAACAGCAAGTTTAAATAATGCAACATATACAATTGTATAATTCATTTTTATTTAAACTTAAATATCAATCGTCCGTCTGGACCCCTTTATTTTCATAATATGTTTCCCAAAAGTATGCAACAAAATATTCGGCTTGCACTACAAACGTTCGTCGTCAACACAATACTATCGCAATACGAAATATTTATATATCACTCATTCGTCTGGGTGTGCTTTATTTTTTCATAATTAGGATTCCTTAAGTTTGAAACAGCAAGTATTATTATTTTATTATTTTTTTTTTTAACATTGAAAATTTAGAAAACAAGTGTAGATGCTTACTTAACATTTTTTGTAAAAATGTTATACATGTTTTGGAATTTGAAAATGTTTTAAAAAAACATAGTGTTGCCTGCATTACATAATCTTTTTAACTTTTAATTTTTACCCATAATGAAAAAGCAGTTGAAATACCAAATTCCAGGCCAAGTCTATAAAAACTAAATACGAGCTAAATTTTAAAGACCCTTTTGGTGTTTTTGGTCTACTGATAGTCTACCTTCATTTTCCCCTGCTCTGGTTAGGGATAGAATTTCTTGTTGCACAGTGCAATTAAAAACATTCGTGAAAATATATATGGAAAATAACGAGGATGTTGGATCAACAAAAAATTCAAGATATACTGTTTATTTGAAAGGGTTGAATAATGAATCGGATTATTCCAACTGATTATTTTTATATAGTTTTTATTTGTACTTTTCATAAGAAAATATATATATATTTATAAAAAAAATTAATTATATTGATATACAACTATTAACGTATTGGTGTTTTTAATATAGCAGGACTTCCACATCGGTCACATAATGCTATTAAATAAAAAGTCTGGAATTAAACAAAATATTTTTTTAATAACATTAAAAACATGCATGTATGTATGACGCAAATTTTCATTATTCAAATGAAGATATTTCTAAAATACAAAAAAGCAATATTCAAAATATCGCTAACTATCACAAAAACCCTTTATCTTTTAAAACAACTACCTGAGACTAGTATTTATTGTTTTGTACAGTCGCACCAAATCGTATTTTTAATTAAATTTTTGCCTCCATCCTTAATTTATCAAAATATTGTTTTGTACAATAGCACCAAAGCGAATTTAATTTTTTTCTGCATCTTCAGTTTTCATGTATACATGCGTTCCTTTGTTTGATGTGTAGTATACAAAGGAAAAAATTATATGAAACACGGTTGCATTTTATGTAAGTCTTACAATGGTTGGTTTTTTTATATTTTTTTTTTTTTTGTCTGTACTTCGACCTCCACATCTAATCTTTTTACTTATTATCCATGCTATTTATGTGTTTATCAGCACAATTTTGGTAGCAACGTAAATTAGTTGAACATTAGTTCAAAAATTTTTTTTTTGGTGAAAGCGTTTAACTATTATTTTAGCTGAAAACGCGATGTCTGCAACAAAATTGTTGAAAGTAAGTTAAACATTTTCGACGTTTACACAATTTTAAACAAACTTTTTTTTTGGAGTTTAGATAAGCTGCGACATCTACAGCTCGTCTTCTTTTTATTCTCCGTGTTATGAATGTGTTTATCTGCACAATTTTGGTAGCAACAAAAATTAGTTAAACATAAGTTTAAAATTCAACCTCCAAGATGTGATTGCGGGCAAACGTTAACTATATACCATATATTTAACGAATGTAGAGTTCTTCATGACAAACGTTTAAAATATAAAATAAATAGCATTAATATCCTTCTAAAAGAAAATGAATTTGAAAACATTAAAAAATTCTTAACTGAAATAAATATTTATAATTCGATTTAAATCTATATTAAACTATAAATGTATATTAAATAGAATATAAGTCCCTATGTAATATTAAATGGCCTATATAACCTAATTGTGTTGGGGCCTTTATAATACCAAATAAATAAATAAATAAGTTTAAAATTAGTTTTTTGTAAATGTGTTTAACGAATATTTTTGCTAAAAACATAATTTCAGCAAAAATAATTACTAAAAGTTAGTTTAATATTTTAAGCAGACGTTTACCAAAAATTTCAAAAAAAAATTTTTATTGTATAATTTTAGTATGAAAAAATATTCAATTGAAGTATCATAATCAAATGAAGTGTGATTATATGATGGTCATAGAGGACTCCAATGACGACAACATTTACAAAACTTTAAATGTAAAGTTTTATTAATTATCTGAAACACAGCATTACCCGGCGTGTATATTTTTGTATTTTTTTACACAACTAATATATATATAAAAATACGCGAAATCGGATCATAAACACAATCAACTTCAGCGCCAACTACTGGGATAGAAATATTTCAAAATATTGCAATTATAGCGCCACCTACCGTATACAAAAATAAATGCAAACTTTTCGGAGCACAAAATGAACACAAGATGTGAATTTGGATTTGATTCTTCAAGTGGTTATACTAAACATATACACATCAACGATTTTATGTAGTAGTATGCGACAATATAAAGTATACGAGTGTCATTAACAGGGGAAAACGTATTTACGTCCAACTACCATGCACAGTCAATAAGTATAAAAATAAAATTAAGACTATAGCAATCTACAAAACTATAGCTTTTTAATGGTATTACCGGACACCGGAAGATCGTAAAAAATAGTGCGTTTTATTATATAATAAGGAATACACAGTGCAACATTTTTGAAGTCATCGAGTGCAAATTCATTCTCGTGTGGAATTTCTCGAAGCACTTATCAAAACTAACAATTAATTTTTCCGAAGAACATGCTATTTTTTTCATGGCTGTATCTTGGAAAACAATTGGACTTTTCTTTTCCTGTCTTTGACAGACTTGTAGCTGTAGACTAGGTGAAAAAAAGTGTAAAACAAATTAACCCGAAAAACTACAGCTGGATCCTCAAAATCCTTAATCCTTATGATATAGTTTGGATATCTTCAGAATATTATAATACTGGAAAATGATTTTTCACATTTTGCAGCTATATTTTACGTCGAAGTGAAGCCTGTAAAGTTGACGCTCTTGTTTTTTTCCGTTGGTGGTTCAGAGCCAAGATCTGAATCATTATCTGTGCTTGATAGCATATTCAATGGCATATCTCTTTCGCATTGCCATTCAAATCTATAGTCCTCCGGTGCCTGCATCTTCATATTGGGATACCTTATGATTCCACCAACAAACTTCTGCGAGCAATGCATCCAGCTTTTTTCATCAAAATGGTGATGATGCAGAAAATGTAATTTCAATGTCACAGATGCATTGATTATATGAAAGTAATTGGGCATTGATTTCGCCAATTCCTTTGCTTTGTCTACACTATTCTTTCCTACAATCACATAACAAATTCGGTTGTCTCAATTGAATTTCATCCAACCGAATTGATTCGTTTGCTACAACCTCGTAAATTGGGTTGTCACAACTAAATTCGGTTATTTTAACAGAATTGGAGGTTGTGACAACCGAGTTCGGTTGTGTGACAACTGAATTCGGCTGTGATAATCGAATTTACGAGGTAACAGCAACCGAATCGATAAAAAATATTTAATTTTGTCATTCCTGAGTTTTGGAAATATATTTTTCAAACAGTC
This sequence comes from Delia radicum, assembly GCA_021234595.1. Taxonomy (NCBI): domain Eukaryota; kingdom Metazoa; phylum Arthropoda; class Insecta; order Diptera; family Anthomyiidae; genus Delia; species Delia radicum. The sequence goes on from CM037852.1 coordinate 167,505,341, forward strand.
AAAAACTTCTTCATTATCTTTAACAGCCATTTTGATGAATTTCTTAACAGTTCCCAATTTTATGTGCAGTGGGGGCAGCAATATATCATCGATATTCTTTATTAAAGGCTCATTAACCAATTTTCACCGTTCTTCGTTATCGAGAGTTCGTTTCCTCCAGTCGTTACACTGATAGTCATCGATTTTGCTTCGCGAATCCCGGAACAAAAGAATTTTGGAAAATTTGAAACAAAAGAATTTTGGAAAATCGCCTTTTGAAACAACACCTGGCAAGGTGTTCACAACTTTTAGGTGACAGCAAATCTTTCATTTATGTTCATTATATTTGATTTTCTTTAATGTAATGTCCATTGACGGTTTTTTGCATGTTTCGTGCACAACTTTCAAACTTGAACCTGAACAGTCAATAAATATTCTCCAGTCCCCAGTTTTATATTCAACTCACAATTTATTCACTAAACCTTTGATGAAATTTCACTAAGTGAACGTATTTTTATCGTCAACGGTATATAAATGCTGAAATTCGGCTTGGCGTTTCCGGTATGCCATGCGGCTAACGTTCTGCTGTGTGAGTTTTATGCGCTTAAAAAAAGGAAAAAAATTCTGAATTCCGTTGCTATAATCCCAACTTAGCCACAATGAAATGAGAAAACACTTTCGAGTGCCCATGTGGACATATTCTCAGGACTCGGAGGTTGAGGTGGTTTGACATCATCAGAGCGTGGCACTGAAGTGAAGCTGCAACATATGCTTTTGGCTTCAACTTCCTCTTATTTGCTCCAACAGCATAATTGATGCATGCGTAGTACCTGGTTTCATCATGACCGTTTTGGATCTTTTATCCAGATTACCGGCTTAGCAGAATGCAAGTCATTGTGCTCTTCGTCGATGAAACCAATTCAAAATAGTTCTGAAGTAATTACTGCACACTGTATGCTGAGTGAAATCTTCACCACTAGTATCCACTTCATCGAAATATTGCGTATATGCAAAGTTTAATTCCGGAGTTAATAAATTTGTTCGCTTCTTCTTTCCAACTTTGGGCGCACTATGCAATATAACAAAATTCATTTATTTTTGGCCACTTGTTATTTTCCATATTGAGCATTTGCAGTTTTTGCTGTTCAATTGCTATTCACTCAAAACAAAGTGTTAATCACTTGTCACATTAATGACAGCATGCGGCTAAATGACATTTGTATTGATTGCTAATGCTAGTTCAAGCTTTATATGCACTTGCAACAACGCCATATATGGAAAAAAAAATTGCACATAGTTGATAAACTGAAATCTCGAATTTCCGATGTAAAATACAACTGGAAAATGTGAAAAAGATATTTTCTAATATTAAAATGTTGTGAAGAATTGTGAATTATAGTATATGGAATATTTTTCCGAAGATTACTTTACTGAATTTCCCACAGTTTGTCAACTATGGACGAAAAATAAAGAAAGAATAGAAAAATTAAAACTTTTCGACATTTTAGCAATTTTGAGGCACTATTACAGCTTTTTCGGGTTAGTTTGTTTTCCACTTTTTTCTCCTAGTCTATAGCTACAATTGTGCAGAAGACAGGAAAACAAAATTCTGCTTGGTTTCCCAGATATAGCTGTGAGAATAATTGCATGTTCTTCGGAAAAATTAAGTTATAGATGATTACTGATTATTAATAAACCACAAAAAAAATAACAATCACATTAACGCATATCCAAAGAAAAGGAAGTAGTAGAAAAAAAGACTAACTGCTTATCATTAAAGCTTAATATCTATACATATTGTCATTCTTTATGAAATGGTAAGGCATAATTTTTCAAAAACATATACTCAACCAAATAAAGTTTACACACACACATCCATGAGACGTATGATGTATGTGTTAGTAAATCTAAAGATGTTTTGATAGATTTAGTTAGTAATAGGATTGTGATGTAGGATAATAAAGACTTGACCACCCCCATACCTTCATATTCAATGACAAATGTATAGGACAAGTTAATCCGCAACAATCTGCATTATCACCATACATTTAAACTAATACAACAAAATAGGAAAACAAAATTCTGTGGAAAAATACGCAAAAAATGTAATAAAATAAAA
>CM037852.1:167507538-167571958 GCA_021234595.1 Delia radicum
CTTCATCGTATACTTCATAGTCTAAGTTTGATTCGGAAACTGTTCAGACTCGAAGACTTCCGTGTTAAATAGCGCGTTGTTGCTTTCGCGAATGTTAGAAGAGTTGGCTGAGTTTGGTAATGGAGACTTCTCAGGTCTGTTCATATAATTTATATGACGTGATTTGACGGATGGGTCCACTTCCATTGGTATGGGTGGTTTAGTTTGAGTGGGCCTAGGTGGTGGCAAGTTTGGTGCAAATTGCTGAGTTGGCGTATTGTAAACACGAACTCTCTCATTTAGGGTCAGATTTCTTGGTGGACATTAGGTTTTACTAGCTCTATACATCTGATTAAGTGGTGAAGTATAGAGTTAGAATAACGTGGCTGAATGGAAGTATTCCTAAATTGAGGTTCTGAATTCAAGGCATGAGTATAGGCCTCAGGTAGGTTCTAGGTTTCTGAATCGCAAGCATTCTCGAAACATCTCCATTGATCCCTCGAATGAAGACGTCCAGAGCTCTATTTCGATAGGTCGAAACTAGAGCTTCAACGGTTTCATTTGAATAGTTGTCCGTTTTAATTTTATTTATTATAAGAGATAAATCATCACTCTGGCATAGAATTCATCAATTGTATTGCCCCCCTGACGCATAACGCCAGTTCATATTCCAATGTCTGAACGTCCCTTTTATCCGCGTAATGTAATGACAGACAGTTTTTTATCTTTTCCCAGCTATCATCAAAAAATATTATAAGAGATTAGAGCTGTGTCGGCGGGGCCCCTAACTTTCTGTCGGACGTGTTGTATGATCGCCCTGTATATAGGTTTATGTCTAATAATTTCATAGTCCCTTAAGATTGATTCCACATTGTGGACCCATGAAATGTTATTGTACGGGGTTCCCATCAAAAATTGAAGATCTCTGACACAATCAGGAAGTTTCTAATCTCTTGTAGGTTGTTTTCCGTCCGTGGTACAGGTAGTGTCGGTTCTCCAGGAGGAGGACGACGAATTGTATTCAAGATCGGTCATTCTATTACTGAGTGCTTTACTGTTCAATCTGGGCGTTAAGAGCACCAGTTAGTTGGGTTATAGCTTCTCTCATCTGATCCATTTTTTAAAAAAATTATTTTTAAGGACGAATAGTCAATAGGGTGTCTTGTTATGTTAAAGTGTATAATGTTAAAGTTTGTTTGTATATAAAATTTTCTGAATTTACGTAATAGAGGTTTAAAAAAAAAATTCACTCAATTTAAAAATACAGTAAAAAAATCCCTTTAAAAAATTAATTTTGGTATTAATTTTTATTAAATAATTTTGATTTTTTAAATTCGTTTTAATTTATTCGTAAACAAAATATTTTCTTGTTTAAAGATTGTTAATAATTTTGTTTTTAAATTTTGTTTTAATTTTCTTCATAAAAAAATCTCTTAGTAAAAAAAGAATATTTCCTTGTTTAAAATTGTTAAGAATTTTGATTTAAAATTTGTTTTAATTTTATTCGTAAACAAAATTTTTCTTGTTTAAAGATTGTTAATAATTTTGTTTTCAATTTGTTTTAATTTTCTTCATAAAAAATCTCTTAGTAAAAAAAGAATATTTCTTGTTTAAAAATTGTTAATAATTTTGTTTTAATTTTATTCGTAAACAAAATATTTTCTTGTTTAAAGATTGTTAATAATTTGTTTTAAATTTGTTTTAATTTTCTTTATAAAAATCTCTTAGTAAAAAAAGAATATTTTCTTGTTTAAAAATTGTTAATAATTTTGATTTAAAATTTGTTTAATTTTCTTCGTAAAAAAAATATTTTCTTGTTTAAAGAATGTAATAATTTTGTTTTAAATTTGTTTTAATTTTCTTCATAAAAAAATCTCTTAGTAAAAAACGAATAAAAAATTGTTAATAATTTTGATTTAAAATTGTTTTAATTTTCCTCTTAAGAAGATCTCTTAAAAAATATTTTTGGTTAAAAATTGGTAATAATTTTGGTTTTAAATTTGTTTTTTTTCCTTAAAAAAAATATTTTTTTTTTTAAAATGGTTAATAATTTGGTTTAAATTTGTTTTAATTTTCCTCTTAAGAAGATCTCTTAAAAAAATATTTTTTGTTTAAAATTGGTAATAATTTTGGTTAAATTTGTCTTCTTCTAAAAAATATTTTTTTGTTTAAAAATTGTTAATTAAATTTGTTTTAATTTCCTCTTAAGAAATTCTTAAAAAAATATTTCTTGTTTAAAAATTGTTATAATTTTGGTTTAAATTTGTTTTAAAAAATCTCTTAAAGAAATATTTTTTTGTTTAAAAATTGTTAATAATTTGATTTAAGTTTGTTTTTCTTAAAATATAATTGTAATGGTTGCTTACAGCAGTATGAAGATCAGCATGCTTCAGGACGTTCCGCTGAATCCTTTTTGGATATTTTCCTACTCGGGTACGGGTGACGACACGATGTGATATCCTCTTTTTAAGTGAGAAGTGTGATGTCCAGCAGTCTCGGTTTCTTATGTTCCGATTTTATATTTATACCGCGCGAAATCCGTTATTGTTGCAATATCCTTTTCTTTTATAAAGGATTTACTACTTTTTAATATTTGTTTTATTTTAGGATTTTCACTAAAAAGTTTTTCAAATATTGTACACTAAGATTGTTTAAGTCCTTGCAGTATTCAGATAAACCAAATTCACTAGAACTTCACTTCACTTAGATTTTAAATATTTTTCCCAGTTTGGACTTTTATTATTTGCTCGGGCGCCAGTTATGAGGTTTTACTCTACGGAATGAAATACACGACGGTTCTGCTGTTCAATTAACTCTAGCCTTTCTTATTAATCATTTCTTTATACAAAATTTTGCTTATTATTCACTTAACATAGTTTTACAAAAATGATTATTCTATAATAATAGTTATGCTTACTTTTATTATTAAAATAGGTTTGTTTATTGGTTAACTAAAATTATGCTTATTCAATAACTATTTGTGTAAAGGTAAATGATTCTTTGTATTCTGCTTATTTGTGTAAGGTAAATGTTCGGTGTTGTGTGTATCAGTTTAAAAGAACTAGTGCAATGATTTATGTTGTTATATTTGTTGTCATTAGTGTATTCACCTAAAATAATAACTGTTATGCAGTAATTTCTATTAATTTTATTTATGCAAACAATTCAATATTTTCGAAATTGACAATATATGTTTTTTGACAGCTATAGTATTGAAATGAAGATTTTAAAGTATGAAATCAATTGGATTTTAACTCAGAAATAATTTCGGTCATAAATTGTTTTGCCGTATCTCGCATATACGCATATGTTTGCAAATTCAAAACAGACTTTTACAAAAACTTCTGCATCAAAAAATTTATCGCAAAATTTTTCGAAGACAACCCAAAAAACATAATCAAGAAAACATTTTTGCTGTTCCCACTTTTGGGGTAAGTCCTCTTCCGGCAATGCCGTTTCATTCTCAATTTTTTTTTTTTAACATTTCCACATAATAAAGTTTTTTGATTTGATTATGAAATTGTGGTTCTCTTGTGTTTTTTTTTTTTTTTGTTAAATCCGTCATATGTACAAATGTAAATACTTTTGTGCATAATTAATTTTATAAATAATTTGCAATGATCTCATAATTATAATGACACATTATTTAATTCCACTAAATTGTGGCAATACAATACACACTTTTTTATTTAGTAAAAATAAAATAATTACAAAAAAAAATAGAAAAATATAAATATGCAATGATGCATCTATTATGGCATTAAATATTAACAATTATTTATGTTTTTAAATATGGCATGTGTGTGTGTTTCTTGTTTATAAACAAAAGACACACATACAAAAAAAACTTAATTATTATTGGTATATTTTGTTTGTATTTGTTGTTATAACCACAATTATATTTTACATTATTTTATTTGTTAAATATTTTGCATAACTTTTGCAACAATAATCTGGGTTATGTAAATCATTATGCATCAGTGGAAATAATGTTTTTGCATAATTAATTACTTAATTAGATAAAATAGCTATTGGCATATAAAATCAATAGTTGCTTTGAAGGATTTTAATTAATAGATTATTTGTTAATTAGATAAGCATTAGAATTATTTGGAATTTGGTTTTAACAAAATGCATATAATAGAATCCAGAAAAAGAAGTACTAACCCAGAGAAACAGTTCTGGAAGGCATTATTTAATTACCGAACTGTTCCGAAATAGTTGCAGCAGTTGCAGATTTTGGTCGCTATGTCGTCTTTAGTATGTCTCTTTTAGCAGGTGAAAAGCGCTTCCCGTCATGTGCTCTAATTAGCAATAAATTCATACCTTCGTAGGGTATGAGAAGCGTGTTTGTATATTAACTACACTCAAAAAAAAAGTTTGTAAGTCAGCAAAAAATTTTGCTGAGTCAGCAAAATTTTAGTCAGGAGGATGCTTGCAAAAAAGTTGCTAATGTCAGCAAAATCTTTTGCTGAAAATCAGCGAGCTGATTTTTAACAGCAAAATTTGTAGATTCAGCAAAAGTTTTGCTAACACTTAGTGGATTAGAAATAAAAAAGCCTTGCTAAAAATTAATAAATTTTTTTGCTGAATTTTAGTAGACTGAAAAAAACGCAAAAAATTTGTAGAAAATTGTAATTTAGTTAATTTATTTGCTGAAAATCATAAAACATATTTTTTGTGATTCTTTTAAAAATAATTTACTATAATAACGAAATATAAAAATTTTCATTTTCCCACATTGACGACATGAATTAATTTAATATCTGAAAATATATAGAAATAAATATATGTATATGACATAACAAAAATTTTCTTTCAATTACTTACATCAATGGTTGTCTAAATGATGCTATCGTTTAAAGGACGCTTCTGCCGAAGATAATTATAGAAACGAAACGAAAAATAAACAAAAACAAACCAACGAAAAAACCAACCCTTTTTTGCAATAAGAAAAAGGAACCATAAAAATCTACCTAAGATGTGTGTCTTTGTCTTTCGCTTTACTCTGTCTACATTTATGTATATGTTTGTTTGCAATTTGACCACACTATTATTAATCTATAAGTTATATATAATATATAAGTTTAAATAAATAAATATTTTATTTTGTCTTTTATTTAATTTATAGACAATTATTTCACAAGCCGGTGACAACGCAAAATTTAAGTTGTTTTAATCCTCAATGTTGTTTTATGCTATGAAAAACAGATACAAAATCTTCCATGGTTGATTTTTTTATATGTCTTATTAGAGTTGTACTTTTTAGTATCATTTTCCTCTTCTCTACTACATCTTGACATGCCGCGACATCTGCTTCATTCTGCGTATATCTTTCAATCTGGTTGTCGTTCACACTATTAATGTGCTTATCAGCACAATTTTTTTTAGCAAAATTAATTAGTAAAACATTAGTATATTAGTAAAGCATTAGTATAAAACAGTTAAGTGCTGAATAAGTATAACAAAAATTTTTAGCTGAAAACACGATTTTAGCAAACAATTTTGCTAAAAAATAGTATACCTGATTTACAAGACGTTTTACTAACTTTTCTACTAACTATTTTTTTGAGTGTATGTTTAATGCTTCATTGTATGCATTCTTTACTGCCTTCGGTTATATGCATTACTTACTACTTCAAGAGAATGCATGCAGGGATGAAGAGCTAATGTTTTCCGAATTGCTTTATTGGAAGCAAACAATTGTAGATACTGCTTACCAAACGAGCTCATTTTGTGCTGGTATATTTATACAACATAGATCGCCTATAGAAAATGTTAGCCGTAACAAGGAATGTCATTCATGACATAATCAACGATTTTGGTGAAATTTGGATATTTTGTAGATATAAAGATCCTAAGCTTGGGCTTATCGGCCATAGTGCAGATTTAAGGGGTTAAAAATGGGGTCAATAATTACCCATTTTTTGGTTTTTAAAATTTATTTGGCATTTGCCTCCTAGTAAACTATATATAATGTTATATTTTCGGGTTGGAATTTTCAAAAGCCATCTCCTGGTGCCTTTTTCATGGTACTTTTTTGGTGTTGTCTAGTTGTTGTTGTGAAAAATGTGTTAGTTTTATATGGACATATATAGTTATAGATATAAATTGATCCTTATTAAGTCTAAGGGGACAGTAATTTTTAATTTTTTCAAAATTCAGGCTTCTTTTTAATGTCTTCTGCAGTCATATAAAAAATAATTAAATCGTAAATTTAGGAGCAGGCTAGCCATACAAAGACCAATAAAGAATCTGCGTTTTTGCATTTTATATTTTCTCATTTTTAATATGCGACGATGTAATTATTTTTGCACTAGGTTGTGCCTTTTTGCAATAAGTTTTCCAATGACATATAAGATGCTATGAAAATAATGAACTATAGAAACAAAAAATTGTAATGTTGAAAAAAGTAGCGTTTTTTGTTTGTTAATTTGTACATTTTTGCAAAAACTTGATAAAAAAAAAGTAAATTTACATACGAAAAGTTGGTTGCAAGGTCATATTAGGGATCTGCGTCCGAAGATTGCATCCAAGATGCATAAACTTTTTCTGATTTTGTTGAACTGTATAATTAACGCAAAGTTTTTCACGTTTTTTTTTTTTTGTTAATTTTTTTTCAAATTCTCGAAATCCCATTTCAACTTTTTAGAAGAGATATACTGCTAAAAACGCAGAAAATTAAGACACATCCAAATATACCGATCACAAACTTCGATGTTGAGCGGTCATTTTCAATTTTGAAAAACCTTTTAGGAACAAATATATTAAATGTTACGTTTGAAAATATATACAAAAAACTTAGTTTTATAAATAAAGCATTTATTAAAGTTTATTTAAGTATTTTCAGAATACAATGAGACCGAATTTTTTATGTTTTTGTTTTTTATATAACTAAATCAAAATTTTAAGTGCATGTTTAAAGATTCTTCAAGCATATTATATGCACCTAAGACATACTTTTTAAGTGCATTAAGTGGCTGTCAATGATGCTAATATTTGAAATCCAAAAAACAGAAATTATCTTTTTATTTCTTGGTCTTCTAGAATTGTTTTAGAGAAAATAATTTGTTTTGATAAATTTAATTTCAAACTGTGTTTTTGGATAAGAGTGAAAGGTCGAAAAAACCATAATTTTATTTTTAATAAAAATTATAACAAACTTGTAAAAAAAGGCAAAGTACCCGCCAAGTTTACTTCCCCTGTTTTGTTTACAAACTAAACAAAATATAAAAGGAGAGAAAACAAAAAAACGTGTATTGCATATCCCACCAGAGGTGGATCTTGCACATCAAACAAGTTTTCAATTTATTTTTTAATCAATGGTTATAATCTTTAACTTCAAACTCATATGTATATTAGTTCTCATGTAGTGAGTAAACTAGTTCATATGAATGGTTGATATTTGGCATGGGATTGTTACCGCCTTTCAAAACGTGTTTCTGATGATGGGAACCTAGAAAATTCCCGAAATAGATCTATCAACACATTCCTGAAAGGGTCAAATAATAATTTGAAAACAAAAAACTCTATAGATTATTTGTAAGGACAATATCCTAATGAAGAAATATAGAGTATGGCCTCGAACTTCAATAATTTTCATTTTCATTGCACAATTAAAGGTCGAAAAAAACATAATTTTTATTTTTAATAAAAATTATAACAAACTGGTGAGTAAAGATTTTTAATTTTTTTAAATAAATTAACATAATATAATTCCGCAAAAAATAAAAATATGTGCCTTTGGGTGTTCCAAGAACTCAAAATGCGATTTTTGGGCAAGGAGAGGTCGAGGTTTTTTGTTTTTATATAAATGATTTATATGAAATTTGGTGCCAATAAGATAACGAAAAGTCGTGTCGAAAATCAGTTGAAATTCAAACTTGTTTATATATGGGGAAAAAGTGTATTTTTTAAGTTTTTGCCAAAAATTTTAAATATTCTTAAAGTTTCTAGATGATAGTTTGACGATTTAAAGATAAAATTATATATTCAAGAATGTACAAAAGTCCACAATCGGTTAAGAACTAGCCCAGTAATAATTACTGCCCCAGACTTATAAAATAATGACTTGACCGTTAACACGCATTAGATCTATGAATTGTCACTGCAATTCGTCCATTGCAACTTTTTTTTTAAATTAATGAATTTTTTCTTATAATTTAATGAAAAGCTTTATAAATTAATTTAAAAGTTCGTACGAATAATAAAAAAATATTCATTAAAATTAGTTTCATTATAACTATGAAGCTTTTTCATAAGTTTTTAGAAATTTTTCATTCACGTTATGCAAAAAACTTCGTTAGTTAGTGAAAATATTTCATTAAATTAGTCAATAAGTTCTCTCTCTGTGGTAATTTTGGAAGTTCTTGTTTCTAAAGTTCATAATATTCATATCATGTTAAATATCGATGGAAATCGTATTGAAAAAATCGCAATCTGGTGCAAAAATAATTACTTTCGCCACATTTAAAAAAAAAAAAATTCAAACAATCTTCAGTGTAAAAAATATCTGATCTGACCCACACCTATTTAGACTTGTTTCGAAAATCCGGGCAGATCTAGTATTTTTATATTTGGAGAGGCATATTTTTATATTCCAAGATTAATTTATAGTACATACAAAAATTACTGAAAAAAAAATTAATGAACATTTTTGAAGACTTCTTAAAGTTTTCAAAACTTTAAAAATAAATAAAATACCAAACCCAATCGTCATTCACTTTCAAAAATTGCTATACAAATCGCCTGACGTTATTTCAAAAATTAACAAGCCACACGAGTTTTAAAATGACCATATCTGTGAAACCTGGTCATCACCTAAACAGTTCCGTATTCACTTCTTTAGAACCAAAGTCGGAACACACAGAGAAAAATTTGGCTATTTTCCAACTGAAATTCGGATAGTACGACTCAAATTCGGTTATTACGAATTTCAGTCGTTTAGTACAACTGAACACAAGTTTCCACAACAAAGTTCGGTTAATTCAAATAATTTTAGTTGCAACACACAAAATATTTAGAAATTTAATGTAAATATCGTTGTACTAACTGAATTTATTAGTTGTCTCCATTGAAATACACTTTTCAATTAATTTAGTGTTATGTCCGCTTTGTATCAGTCAAGGGACAGAAACCTTTGGCACTAATTGCCAAATTTTCATCAACAGCTAACGGTTTTGAACAGTTCAATGACCAATAATAACTTCAACTCCAACGGCCGTATGTTTTGTTACTTTTTCTCTAGTTACATGATATATCTGGTACCAACCAGTCAATGTTTTTGTCACGTTATTGGTCTTTTCGTCCAAATTAACACTTTTTGGTACACCACAATTTTGGTTTCACCAGTTTCGTGACGTGCCCCCAAATCATATATTACAGAATTGTCACTTTGGATTAATCGACCCTTGAATTCCCGCTGTGATATTTGTAGTTGCGCAATGTATTTAGTCTACATCAGTTTTAGGATATTAAAAAAAAACATTATTTTTCATGAAATTCCTTGCCCTAGTGATGTTTTAATAAAAACAAACTAGATATTTAGAACAAATGTTAAAAAAATGTCTACATTTTCCTTAATATTTGCTTTAGAGAGTCATATTAAACAAGTTAATGGATAAATTTCTTTAACCAATATTTATTTTATTAATGTGTTTTTTGGCTAAAAGCATTCAATCTTAAGTTCCCGTTTGATTGTTATGGTAACAGATGTATTTGTTTTTCAGTACATTGACAAATGTTATTTGCTATTCGGTTTGCAGACAAAAACTTTTATCATGTTAAAGCAAAATATACCCTTCTAAATAAATACCCTACATTTGACTATTCCTCAATAATCTTTGAATTCAAATACGCATTTAACTCGATTCATCATCACCGAGTTTGCGTAGTCATCTTGTCCTTTTTTCACATTTATATATTTGTTTACGGTTTGTTTTTATATTTTTCATCTCAAAAACAAAACAAAAAATAAATATAATGCAATCGTGCGTTTGATTAAATGAAAATGTTCAACAACTGGACAACCATGACACAAGTGCTATTGAGTAATGAACAACAAATGTTTGTCTTTAAGTGTCTAATAAAGCATCATCCCAATCCAAAATGCCGTAAGTAAATATAATATGGCAACTTTGTTTCTCTATCGACAGGACATCAAGGGTCATTCTTTATTCATGTGACATAAATTCATAGTAAAAAGAAAATCAACAATGCTTGGAAATACAACAAAAAAAAAAAAAATATAAAAATTCATAGACTTTGTAACAAAAATAAATAAGACAATAATGATAAGTTTTCAAATGATTGTTGACATTTGTCATTTTAAAGGAAAGAAAAAGGAAAATGCTTGTAAACAAAGTTAAACGAAATACATTTTTGTTTCAACCCGATCCAAAAAGAACCTTATTTTCTTAAATACTAAATAAAATCTCATTTTATATAGACCGATATATTAGAATATTCAGACTTTATCTCATAAGTGGCGTATCCAGTTATATCCGATTAGATCTCTCAAATATATTACTGGATTAAAGTTGATAAAAATTTATATCAAAATTGTAGGATCCAATAATATCTAATTTAAGTTCCTGATAGATCCCAAAATATCCCATGGGATTTATTTAGATCTAGTAGAATCTAATTAGATCCAAAAAGATAAGTACTTTTTGGTGAATCGAATAAGATATTTTGAGATTATTGTATTTACTTTAATCCCGTGACATATATAATCGTAAGTAAAATTTAAAACAATTAAAAAAAATATAATTTGCGCATATATGATTATGTATGGGCATATTTTTGCTTGAAGAAAAACTTTTTTCGGAAAATTTAAACTTACTGTTCAAATTATTGTACGAGGGCGCTACCAAAATTAGACGGCAACCTTATAAAACATATGTTGAGGTTTCAAGGCACCACGTTGTTTAATATTTTTGTTTAGCCATCAAAATAAACGATCTCAGTGATTTTGGTAAACATGGAAAAAATTGGTAATTGAATTTAATACTTTCATTTGAAATGTCTCAAGGTAACCAATATTAAAGCCAAGCTAGATTCTACTCTGGGAGGGTCTGCTCCTTCGTTTTTGAAAATAAATTATTGGGTATCAGAGTTTAAACGCGGCAGTACGAGCTGCCGAGACAAACACCTGAAACGGTTAAGAAAATTCACAACATTTTATTGCATGATCGTCGGCTGGAGGTACGTGAGGTGGCTGAAATCATAGGCATTTAAAAAAGTGGTATACGTCGCATATTACACGAAAATTTGGAGATGATAAAGATGGGTACCGCGTTTGCTCTCAATAGAACAAAAACAGCGTCGTTAAGATGTTTCAATAGAGTGTTAGACGATGTTTCACCACAATAAAACCAACTTTCTGCGTCGATCCGTAACCATTGATAAAGCTTAATTCGCCACTTTACACCAGAGACAAATGAACAGTCAAAGCCATGGACTGGAAGAATCGTCTTCAAATTAAGGCGAAGACAGTACTATCAGCAGACAAGATCATGTAGTATGTTTTTTTATTTTTTTTGGAGGCGCGAGGGATAATTTTTTTATGATAACAAAATCTTAACTTTAGAAATAACTCGGGTTATGACCACCAATTCTATATATTTCAGGCACGATGATTTCAATGGCGTGCTTTATTTTTCAATCTATGGTGCAGTTTTTCCAAAAAGTTTATATTAAAGTTTGGCACATGTAAGTGCAGATTTTACATATTATGTTTTTAAAATGCTATCAACCTGACTCCTTTCTGTTGAAAGGTATAGAGGGGTTGTATTCCGATTTGAGGCACATATTTGATTCACATAATTGTAGATTAATCCCTCCATTTTGTGGTTTTTACTGTTTAAGCGAATTTCATCGCTAAACTACCAATTGACCTTAAGAAATTTTCATGCGATAGAAAGAGCCTATTAGGAACAAGTGTTTCATCAAGAAAAAATTATTTCGATACTGTGCTTCATATGCAAAACGTGCGATTTGTCAAAAACTGTATATGGCAACATAGCTTTCCGAGATAAACCCAGAGTCGAACTCTTATGTTTGAAAAGTATATGTGCAAAAATCAGCTAATAATTTTTATATTTGAAAAACTTTTTTAGCTGAAAAATTTGAATAGCTGCTAGAACCATCTGGACCATCAAATATTGAACTTTTAGTTTTCAGACGGAATCAGCATAAAAGAAATTTATGTTGCAACAGTCCTATCAACAACAGCGATATTGACTTACTTCTCTCGAGTTGGTTTGTAAATTCCTTTTATCGTATTAAGTCGAGCTATTTTGTGGCTTAGCACAGACATCAGCTTTTGGCGAATAATTCTCTGGGAATCCTTTAAGTACCTTCTATGGTTCTGATTGAGACTCTTCATTGAGTTGCTTTCACAGTTGATTATTTTACGCCTTTCCCGCACTTATTTTGGGCAGCCTGTTTTATTTTACCATACGCAATCGTATTTATTTGCAAAATTTGTGACAACCACATGAGAACGGTTAATTTTCCATTAGTTTCCCCAGAACTTAACCTACTTTTTAAATATGCTGAAATTTTCCCAGGACAAGGATAAACAGAAGATCGCCGGTAACAAAATAAATTTTGTTGAACGCATTTGAATCTATTTATAGAATATTACAGTCCATAACATTAAAATATTCAATTGTTACAATAGAAATTCGAAATTTGTAAATAAATGTCGGTTGTAGCAATAGTAAAGCGTGGTTTTTTTTAGAGGTGCCACAACTTCGAGTTGGCATCACTGCTTTATTGACAACCCATTTAACAGCTGATAGTTGTTTTTTGTTTAGTTTGCTTTGAAATTTCATTATAAATCGACTTACACCAGAGCAACGCTTGCAAATTGTCGAAATTTTTAATTAAAATAATTGTTTCTATTCGTCAAACTCGTCGTGCACTTCTTTCATTTTATGGCGTAATTCTTCTTCCTTCAGAGCGGCTAATTCGATAATCGTTTTCGGACCACATTTACTGTTACTGATAATGTGCATCCCGTGAGACGCTGAACAGTGCGCACTTAAGAAGCTTTTGTCGAAACACCATTACATCCACAGAAAATTACTGTTCGGTGATCTTTATGGGCTGGCGGAGTCTTTGGCCCATATGTCTTCAAAAACGCTGATGGTCAGAATGTTACTGTCAATGGTGTGAGCGGTATAGGAGCATGATTCGAAATTTTTTCGTACCTCAATTACGTGGCATTAATCTTGCTGATACGTGTTTCCAACAGGACGGAGTCACATGCCACAAAGCGGGCGCTGCAATTGATTTACTCAAAGAAACTTTTGATGAAAAATAATTTCACGTAATGACCCACCAAGATGGTGTGATTTAACCCCATTGGATTATTTTCTTTGGTGTTATGTTAAGTCCCTTGTCTACGTCGATAAGCCACAAACAATTGAACACATGGAAATCCACATTCGAAGAGTTATCGGCGAAATACGGCCGCAAATGCTGCGAAAAGTTGTTGAAAATTGGTGTTCCAGATTGCGCCTTCTACGCACCACCCGTGGCGGACACATGGCAGAAATCACATTTAAAGATTTATTTCATAAATTTCCTTTCCAATAAAGCCCGTTTCATTGAAATTAAAAATATATTTCCTTATTTTCTTATGATTTAAACTTGTGTCACTCTATAAAAAACAAACCGGTATTAAAATTTAATAATAGTGATAAGGCTTAAGTTATTGAGGTATAAATTTGAAAACATTTGAATTTCTACTTGTAGATCTTGTAGAAAAACTAGATAAGGCTTAAGTTATTGGGGTATAAATTTAAAAAAAAATTTGAATTTTTTCGTTTTAGATTTTCAAAATGAGCCTTAGTTTAAAGTTTTTATCTCGAAATCTTATAGGCTGCAACTCTAGAGAAGTGATTTGTTCGGTTTTGTGAAAACAAAGCACAAAAATAAAGAAAAACTTTTTTTATAATCCAATTTTTTTGCATTCCAGTACCAACTTTAGAGCAACTGTAAAAATTATCAAAAATCCTTTCGGCCATAATGGGAAATTGTGATATGCACTAGTGTATGTGATAAAAGCTTATTTATAATTAAGTAAAGACAAACATTATAGTCAATGGCAATCTTTTAGTTCTCCTTGCAAAAGCTTAATTATCGTAAATAGCTGTAGTCACTTAAAATGACTGTTAAAACCAAATAGAAGACTATAAACACTAAACTTTATTATCCTTACAAAGTGTCTTCATAAGCGAATTTCAATATACAAACATATTCCAATGTATGCTGACTTCTTAGCCGTGAGTAAGAAAAGGATGCAGCAGTGGGTTTTCGTTAGTAATACATACAACTCGTATTGTGCACATTTTTCAAATGGAATTAACGTAATTGCGACAACAGCAAAATTTTCATTTTAAATATAGCCAGCAACAACAACAGCGAAACGGAATACATAACCACAGCAAAAACAGGAAATTATGTGGAAGGAGGAAAATATTAAGGTTATATTCAAGATACTTACTTTGTTTTTTTAACTTAACCATTACAGCTAACCTCTTCCCATATAGAAACGGGTAAGTCGCAAGTAATCTTCTAATTTACCCTAATAGCTTTAAAGACAAACACTTGTGGGATTTGGCATGCGACTAACATGTGTCGAGACAAACTCTTAGCAATATCCTTGCTTAAGGAGAAGTTTTGGATAATATCTACGTATATGGTGAGGAGGATGTGGATGATGATGTTGATGACGATGATGGGTAGTAGTTGTAACAATATTATGGTAAACGAACAGATAACAAGGGATTATATACGGTTGTAATAAGAGTTTATTACCCACAAATATGTGTGAAATTCCAGAATAGAGTACTCTACATACAAATGTTTGTATTGTATATTTTGTATAAAATGGAATGTGTTTTCTTGTTTTATTTTTCTTTTATTCTAATGTTTTCTTTTAATTTAACAAATGCAAACCAACACACCCTCAAAAACTCAAATGCATACATATGAGGCTTTCGATACCAACTGCACCCGTGAATAATTATATCATGTCAGTTTCACACATACAAATATAAGAATGTCCCTTACACCCCCACATTTTTTGCAAATTGCTCCAAATGGAAGAAATCGATATTTTTTTGGAAAACGTTACACTGTGCCCATTTTCAGCCGAAAATGGTCCATTTTTGAAAAAAGTATATTTTCATTACATTACATTTACATTTTTTATATTATTTATAACCTCAAAATTATTCAGATATGGAATTCTATTATTAACCCATTTTAGTCTGAAATGCAAAAACGTGTTCTTTTAAATTATTTTTCAAAATGCCTTGTTTGGAGGTGTCGATTGATATTCTTATATAATATAACAGTTATAATTACAGAAAAATATAAATTGAAAAATTGATAACTCGTGTTTGTATGTGGAGCGACTCCTTTCTAGGATATTTTATAAAAGTGATTATTTTGTCAAAAATTTAACAAAATTTTAATGTATTTTTTCTATTTTTTTTTTAAAGAGAATCAACACTCAGGAAATTCTTCCTATTTATTTATGTGTTGCTTTCTTTGGAAAGGGGTTAGAAGAGAAGTGAAGGGTGGGGAAAGATGAAGGGCTTCAAGCATGGCAACACTGTAATTGCGCGAGATGATAAGTCTTAAAACAGTCGTTGCTCGCAACCTGATGTAGAGTTGGCAAATTTATTGAAGCATTTTGTTTCATAGAAGTGATTCATTATTTTACTTCGGTGGGGTTAAGTGCTATGGTAACACCGAAGTTGGGCGCTGCGATACATATAAGTGATAGAAAACTCATACATATTATTTTTCTAACTAGCTGCTGTCGTCACCGGGAATCAAACCCGGGACCATCTGTGTAACAGTCCAACGTGCGTCAACTGTTGCGGGCTTGGCCCTATAGACATGAGTCTTAACATAGCCCTCAAAAAATACTCTAAGGGCGTTAAATCGCATGATATAGGCGGCAAATTGACAGGCCCCAAACGTGAAATAAACTGTTCACCAAACTCGTCTCTTAATTGGGTCATTGTTTCGCGTGCTGTGTGGCATGTGGCACCACCCTTTTGAAACCACTCGTCACCGAAGTCCAGCTCTTCCATTTTGGGAAAAAAAAATTGTCATCATTGCACGATAGCGCTCGCCATTCACAGTAACGATACCACCGGCCCATGATCCACACAAATGAGTGCATTTTCTCGGGATGCATTGGCAGTTATTGCAATGCTTCCGGCTGCATTTCACATCAAATACGGCAATTTTCCTTGTTCACGTATCCATTCAACCTGAAATGAGCTTCGTCGCTGAACACAATTTTCCGATAAAATATTGCATATTCATCCAACTTTGCCCGCGCCCATTCACCAAATGTTAGCCGTTTGTGGTACGTCGTGTAGCTTCAATTCTTGCACCAGCTGTATTTTAAAAGGTTTAACATCCAAAACCTTCTGCAATTGTACACGTAGTGGAGTAACAGAGGCCCAATTGCAGCGAACGGCGCCTAATCGATAATTCACTTTCATCTATAACACTGGCGTTTACAGCTGCGATATTTTCCTCTGGCCGCACTCTACGTATGCGTGTTGGTGGTTTTATGTCCAATTATGTAAATTTGGTGCGAAATTTAGTCACAAAATTCCGAATAGCCACCTTAGAAGGTCGCCCAAACTGACCACGAATTGGAAGAAGTGCACGATGCACTTTCTTAACCGAGCATGAATTTTGATAATAAAATTAAATAATCTGCAAGCGTTGTTCGTTCGTAAGTCGATTCATGGTTAAATTATAGATCAAACTGAACATGTTTAACAGTAACATGTTTCACGAAAACAGCTGAGCTGTCAAAAACAGTGTTGTCAAAAAGAATGTTACTAAATAATCACCCTTTATTTGACCTAATCTTCGACAAAAGGAGCCGTAACTAATTTTTATTTAAAAAAATAGTGTTTTTGGAGGCTTTTTAAAAGCGTAATCGAAATATGTTAGGAGTCATCATAAAACATATTCATCTTTATTTTCAGAATGAGGTACATACATGTAGATATTACCTCAAATTTCGTTAATGCACATATATGGAGATATATGGAAGCATATATGCAGATTTCTGTATCCATGTAGGGACATGCATGCGTGTTCATGAGCATGTACAAACATACATTAAACCTTTATGGATCCATATATGAAAGTTTTTAGCTGCGGTATTTTACCAACATTTTCTCCAAACGAAATCGAAAAACAACATGAAATTAACCATATCGGTTGAAAACCATTTAAACTTTTGTTAAATGAAAAAAAGCCAGAAAACGTTTAATCGATTTTGGATAAATTAAGTTTTCTTTTTTGATAAAAAATGAAAACTTGTTTAATAGGTTCTTTTGTCATATTTTAGAATTTTTCAAATTCAATTTATTCTAATAAATTAAATATAAAAAAATTAATATTATGTAACTATGCTTAGTCTTTGGAAAATTAAAAGCTTTTTCCATTTTTAAATCACATCAAATATGACTATCAATAATATAAGTTTGACATTAATACGATATACCCTTTTTCGTGCTGGACAATTGGTACAGAATGCTTCATATATATTAGGGCGACATTGACTTGTTTCAGTTTGATATTATATTTTAGGATATTATCACTTCTTACGGTCTTTGTATCAATAAATAAATGGAGTTATTGTTTGTGGCCAAAAACTCTAATTTATGGTCCCTTTTTCTACAGAGCAAAGAGGGGATAATTTATATGAAATTTGAACCTGACATTCAATTCTATGCTAAAAATTTGTTGTAATTAATGTTTGTTGGGATATACAAAGTACTTGCTTTTTTTTAAAAACTTTGTATTTTACATTTTTCTGTTAAATTTGAATTTTATGTTTTTGTAAAACTTCATTCGAAGAAAATTTTCTGAGACGGGCAGACATTTAATTTTTGTTAATAAAATTAATTAATATTCCTTTTTTAAATTCGTGGTTTTTCGCTTATTTAATCGGCATAAAATAAGAGGTTATGGGCCTTAACGAAAAATCAACTGGTATAGCGCAGTTTGCTGGATCCAATTTTGAAAATTGGAAATTCCGGGTGGAGAGGCATCTATCATCGGTGGGTTGTATTTAAAGCTGTAACGGAGTCAGTACCTACCCTGGCTGCGGAAATTCCTGCATTTATGAAGTTGGATGCTAAAGCACAGGATGTTATTGTCTCGTTTATTCATGATGACTATATTGAAAACAATCGAGGCAAGGATACTGCAAAAGAAATGTGGGACTCTCTTTGTGCTACGTTTGAAAGAAGTCTGCCCAGAATCAAACCTTGGTAAGGAAGGAACTCGCAAAACTAAGATTACGAGAAGGTGAAGATATGAACAAACACTTATTGAAATTTGATTCCTTAATCCGACAATTGAAATCCGCTGGGGCCAAACCGGAAGAAGCAGATTTGGTTTGTCCCAACTGTTTTTTGACTCTACCAGAGTCATACGATGCTGTGGTAACTGCTCTGGAAAATTTACCCAATGAAGAGCTGACGGTTTCAATTGTAAAGCAGCGTTTGTTGGCAGAAGAGTCCAAAAAGAAACAAAGAACGTCTGAAATTGTTGAAGAAAAGATAACCGCCTTTGCTACAAAGAAGAAGAAAGCTAAGTTTAATGGAAAATGCCATAAGTGTGGACGTTATGGACATATGAAAAAGGATTGCCGTGTGAAGGAAGCGAATGTTGCTGTTGTCCTAGTGTTAGCTTTATGGCCGATTCAAATCAACATTTCAAAGTCAGGAAGGATGAGCTGGTGTCTTTTGCTTAGATTCGGGTGCAACTGATCACTTTGTCAATGATGTTAATATATTTCAAAAATAAAGAATCTTGCTGAACCCCGTTACATAAGTGTGGCTAAAAACGATGAGCATGTAGTTGCTAAGAAATTGGTGATATTGAGTGTGTAAGCAATGCCAATGTGACCATGAATCTGAAGGACGGTTTGTATAGTCCCGATTTTCGTGAAAATCTTTGTGTGTGAGTCGAATAGTAGATGCTGATGTTGACGTATATTTTACGAAAGATCGTGCTGAACTTCTTAAAGATGGAAATGTTATTGCGACTGGAAAAAGAAGTGGTAATTTGTTTGAAGTAAAATTCAAGATTTTAAGGTCAGTATCCAATTTATCTAAAACTGAAACGGAAACGTTATGGCATCGACGTATGGGTCATATAAGTAAACAATTCTATAGTGATATGATAAAGCATAATATGGTAACGGGTATACCAAATCAAATTCCAAACAATTTTTGTGAAGTATGTACACAAAGTAGACAGTGTCGTGAACCGTTTGATGGTACTCTTTCAAGAGCTACCCGTCCTATTGAGCATATACACTCTGATGTTTGTGGACCTATGGGTCCTGTAGCGTATGATGGATCAAAATATTTTGTTACTTTTATCGATGACTATACCCATTTTGCCCATGTATATTTGATAAAGCATAAGTCCGAAGTTTTTGATAAGTTCAAAGAGTTTAATGCTCTTGTAAATGCAAAATTTGGTACTAATATTTCCATTTTAACTATTGACCAGGGTCGCGAATACAAGTCTAAAGAAATGATAATGTACTGTAAGGAAAAGGTATTCAAATTGCTGAAACAATTGCATATTCTCCTCAGCAAAACGGAGTGGCTGAACGTTTCAACCGAACTGTGGTCGAGAAGTCTCAACCGAACTGTGGTCGAGAAGTCTCGTGCGCTTATGATTGAAGCTGGTACTCCTAAATCGTTGTGGGGTGATGCTGTCTACGCAAGTACCTATTTAATAAACAGAAGTCATACAAAAGCGTTGATGTGTAATAAAACTCCTGCCGAAATGTGGTTCAATGGAAACCTGATCTAACAAAGCTTAGAGTTTTTGGATGTTCTGTGTATGCTTTGATTCCTAATCAGAAACGGAAGAAACTGGATGCCAAAAGTAATAATTACGTTATGGTTGGTTATTGTCCGAATGGCTACAGATTGTGGGACAAGAAGAATAGAATTGTAATCCTTGCTCGTGATTGTAAATTTGACGAGTCTAATTACCCATACAAAAAGGTTGAAAATAATGTTCCAAATTTACAAACTATATATCGTGATAATGAAGATAATGGTAATACAGTAGATACAGTTGAAGAACCAAACGAGCAAGAGGGGGAAACAGATAGTGGTGTCGTTTCGGTTGACTTAGAAGAAGAGCCAATTATCAACACTAGTTCTGATGAAATATTACAACCTGTAATTGAAAATGAACTCAGAAGAGGCACACGAGAACGTAAACCGCAAAGCAGATTACTGAGCTTTCTGAGTCAATTTTTAAAGCTGTCTGCAATGATGATGTTCCCAATTCGTTTTCTGAAATTGAAAATTCAACAAATCGTGATAAGTGGCTTGAAGCTGTGAAAAGCGAATTAGATTCTATGGAGAAAATAAAGTCTGGAATATAGTAAAGAAACCAGACAACAAGAAACTACTCAAGTCCAGATGGGTTTTTGTGATCAAGACCGATGCTAATGGAAATCCTGTTGGTTTTAAAGCCAGGTTGGTTGCCAAGGGATTCCTACAAAAATTTGGCGTGGACTATGAAGAAACTTATTCGCCTGTTGCTAAGCTTAGTACTTTGCGCACCGTGTTGGCTGTTGGTGTAGGAAGAGGCTATACTTTCTACCAGTTAGATGTTTAAAACTGCATTTTTACATGGTGAGCTTAAAGAAGATATATACATGGAAGTTCCTGAAGGTATGAATACGAATCCAGGTATGTCTTTAAAGTTGGTAAAATCATTGTACGGCTTAAAGCAAGTCCGAGGTGTTGGAACCAAAAGTTAATATGGTACTTGAAGGTCTTGGTTTTAAAAAGATCGCAACATGACTACTGTCTCTATACCAAAAATAACAATGGAAACGTAATGCTGCTCCTGCTCTATGTGGATGATGTTCTGATTCTGGTAAAGATTTAAATGATATTGATCGTGTTAAGAAAAAACTATCATCAGTTTTCGATATGTCTGACTGTGGTGAACTCCAATACTACCTTGGTATGAAAATTGAGTACAACAAACAAATGAGATATATGTATCTGAGTCAGGAAGCTAGCATTGTAAAGATACTAGAGAAATTCGGCATGACTGATTGCAATACTATTGATACTCCAATGGAAAAGGGTCTCCAATTACCACGTACTGAAGAAGAGTCTTCTAAACATCCTTATAGAGAACTCTTGGGAAGCCTGATGTACCTTATGTTATGTGTACGGCCAGACATTTGCTATGCTGTTGGTTACATGGGTCGTTATCAGGAGAATTTTGCTGAAATTCATTGGTCTGCTCTTAAGCGAATATTAAGATATCTTAAAGGAACTAAATCACTAAAGCTAAAGTTGATAATACCTGTAAAGGTAAAGATGTTCTTGTTGGCTTTGTGGATGCTGATTGGGCTTCAAATACTGATGATCGTAAATCAACAAGTGGCTATATTTATTATGTCTATGGTTGTCCAGTGTCTTGGTCAAGTAAAAAACAAACCACGGTAGCTACTTCATCAAGTGAGGCTGAATATGTTGCCTTAAGTTTGGCAACTTCTGAGGGCTTATGGTTAAAAGGCATTTTAGAGGATATGAATGAAATGACAACAGATGAACCGTTTTTGTTATACGAAGAAAATGCTGGGTGCATTGCCATGGTAAAGAGTGCTGAAACTAAGAGGTCAAAACACATTGACATCAAACACCATTTTATAAGAGATCATGTGTTGAAGGGTGATCTGGAGATACAACATATTTCTACTAAGGATCAAGTGGCTGATGTGTTTACAAAAGCAATAGATAGACATAGTTTTGATTCAATTAGAAATTTGTTAAAATTGTATAATTGAGAGGGGGTGTTGTAATTAATGTTTGTTGGGATATACAAAGTACTTGCTTTTTGTAAAAACTTTGTATTTTACATTTTTCTGTTAAATTTGAATTTTATGTTTTTGTAAAACTTCATTCGAAGAAAATTTTCTGAGACGGGCAGACATTTAATTTTTGTTAATAAAATTAATTAATATTCCTTTTTTAAATTCGTGGTTTTTCGCTTATTTAATCGTCATAAAATAAGAAAATTATTTAAATAAAATATTTTCCCCAGTTTTTAAGTGCACCGTTAAGCTAATAGATATACGGAAAAACTGTTTTTTCAAAAACTTTTAAAAATAATTTTTTTAATCTCACAAAATAAAAATGTATTACCAACTGAGAATTATGGTACAAAACTGTTTGACATATAGCGAACCACTAAAAAGTTATTAAGGTGTAAATTTTGTAAAAATATATTACATAAAAACATTTTTTCAACACAAACAGTGAAAAACTATTTTGATCGAAGAAATATGCCACAAACATGTTCGACATATCGCAGTCCGTTAAAAAGTTGTTTATCAATAAAATATTACATATTAGTAAAGACAACATTTTGTAAACTGAACAGCTTTTTAACTGGGTAACCATAAAGCGAAAATTTGTGCACCATTTTTCTCAGCTAAAAAGTACTTTAACAGGCTTTTAACAAAAAAATTTTTTTTCGACCATCATATTTCGTAAATGGTGGACTTTAAAAACGGGTTCAAAGTTTTTTTAAATAGTTTTTGGCGTAGAATTGAAAGGGGAATTCAAATTTATATAAATAGAGCTCTTACTGCTCCGCAACGTTTCTGGCCGCCGCTCGCCAGTGTAAGGAGTTGAAATTTTATAAAAATAGTAACGCCATTTTTTTATTGACGCCAAAACATTTTGAAAAGTCATGACATCCCAAAAATAAAGAAACTTTATACTTCTCTAACGAACTCTATTGTTTAAGTCAATCTAGACTAAATGAAGATTTTGACAAAAAAATTTGTTAAAAATATTAAGAAAATTTTTTTGCTCACAAAGTTTGAATAAAATTTGAATACTTTTTTGAAGTAACCACAGCAAAACTTCGGTAATGGGCGTGATAAAGTAATGTATACTCTATACAAGTTTCATTATTTTCCAAAAAAAAAAAAAAATAAATGTAATGAGTTACCGATAATGGGTTACAAAATGCATTACTTTGTAATGATTACTCCTTACCTTCAATATTATTTCGAAACACTGAGTTACCAGTAGTTGGTTACATAATACATTACATTGTAATGTATAATCCTTACCTTCAACATTACTTTGAAACATAAAGTAATACATTACCAATAATACCCAGCAATCAATTAGAAAAGTATGACAATTCTTGTGCTTATATTATTTTGCAAATTTGGGTGTCAAATGAAGGGTTAGCATTTTAGCTATTAAAAAATATTGGGTATAAGTTTTCGCGAATACACATTTCACAAATATCTGTCTGAGCATTTTGGTAAAAAAAGTTAAAAAGTTATGAGTAAAAATTTAAAGGTATCTCTAAATGTTGCATGGAAATTGGTGTATTTCAGAACAAATTATTCTGTAGACGTCTATATAGTTTTTTTTTTTAACAGATAGTAGAGGTGAATAATGTTAGGTTAGGTTAGGTCGGAGTGGTAGCCGGCTCCGTGAGCATCAGCACACTTAGACTCTGAGGTCCGTTGTGATGCCACGAGACTGACGGATTACCGATCAGACTCCACCGTTGAACCAGTTAGAGCTCCTTACGAAGCTAAGGAGGTGCGGAATACCAGCACCTGAAAGATCCCCAAGATCGTGAGGCCCTCCTACGTAGCGCCAGCGCAGGACATGAACAGTGAAAGTGCTCAATACTCTCCTTCTCCTCCTCGTCCCCGCAGCTCTTACAGAAGTCAGGCGATAACACCCCCAACCTACGAGCGTGCCTGCCAATATGACAGTGGCCGGTTATCACCGCCACCATGTCAGAGATTTCCCCCCTGGAAAGCGACAGGAGCGCACTCGTTCGCCCCAGATCCAGAGCCGGCCAGACGTGCCTTGTCACCACACAAGTCACGCCATTGGCCCACCTAAGGTCAGTCGCCCTCTCGGAGTAGAGCCGATTGTTCAGCTTACAGTGAATAATAGTTTATCTTTACCTCAAACTCTTTTACCACTTTATTTTTTTTACCACAGGAATTATTTTTTACCACAAAAATGCTTTTTACAACAGAAAGTTTGTTTTATATGATAAATGACTTTTTGCCTACTAATAACATCAAGAACTTAACTTTTATAGTGTTAGGTCAAAACTCCTTATGGAAAATACTCAATTTTTGTTTCTATAAGAAAACTAAAAATTTTGTTTTAAAAATTAGGTTTATTTTTCAGTATATTCAAGCCAATAGAAAGATTTTATTCCGAAAAAAATTTATATTAAATTACAGACGATATTACATTTTTTAATACCCATTTTTAAAAATTTTGATCTGCAAAGATATGCAGGTTCTCGACCTTTCATCTAATACCAATATTTTAGTCATTTCATGAGTAGATGTATTTTAATATTTTTTAAAAAAATTTTATTTTAAATTTTGACGTAATGTCGAAAAACTTAAAACGCAGTTTAACTATATATAGTTTATACCCTATGGGGAATTAGGAGTCAATTGTCCTAAAAGTGACTGGTTAGAGAAGGACTTATCACAGGACTGGTATAATTGAATACTGAATTGGGTTAAGCAGTGTCAATTGTCCTAAATTACCAATAATGTAACCGCTCGTCGTTTATAGAATGCATGAAATATTAACGTATATTAATTTAATTTAATATATTTTTTTGGAAATATATATTTAGACACATTACTTTCTGATTTTTGTAAGCATGAGTGTAATGTAACATGAGTGTAATTTAACATCACAAACGAAAACTCGAAATACAACAAATCATTCAAATTTGAAACATCGCATTATTACACAGTTGGTGACAATTAGAGAATATTAAAAATTTTAATATTTATGCATATTTTTTGTACAAAATGTCTTAAGTATTAAAAAGATTAAGCTTAAAATATTAAGGGTATTGAATAAAAATAAATTGAAATTTAAAAATAAAAATAAATAATTAAAATGTTTTATGACTGCCATTTTAAAAATCACCACACGGGAATCGGTTTTAAGATTATTTGGTAAAGTATTCCAAAGTTTTACAGCACTGACAAAAACCATTCTATGTATGTAAAGGGTTTCCAATTGGCAATTTGTCGTAAAAATAGTCTGCTTGTCGTGTGTAAGAAATCGTATGTAAAAAGGTAACTTTTCATTTATTTAGGTATGTTGTTAAACTACATCATAAATTCTGCAAAGAATATTGAGATATTCGGTCGTATTTCCTTTTACTGAAAACGTACCTCCCACAATTATTAACAACAATTTCTAATTTGTTCCTTGATACTGCATCAATATTGCTATATACGTTGGCTCCATAGAAAATACAGGGTACATTGGTGAATGAATAGCAAAGCTTTCTTATCACGCTATATATTTTCATTATAGTGTAGTCGATATGGTCTTTGCAGTTAAGAAATGAGTTGATCATAACTCCAAGATAGATAGTAGAAGATATTTTGTGGAAAATTAATTGATATTTGAAAGAATTATAGCTAATAGTTTGCTGACAATGACCGAATATACAACACTTAAACAGTAAACAAGTGATTATGAACTGAAAAATGTTGTCTTTAAAAATGGATTGTTTAATATTAACATTTCAATTCCAAAATATAATGCATTGATATTTGAATATCGTAACATATTCAAGATCCCATATGAGCCGATTACTTCAAGTGGCAAAAGTGTATATGCCTGATTAAAAAAAAAAAATAATATGATGCAGCAAAGAAATGCATATAATTTGACATAGCCTTATATCTAATTGAAATAAAATTTGATCCGAAAAATGGTGGATCGTATTGTATATACATTGGATTATTTATATATTGAGTTTGATATTATTTGATACGATTCAATCCAGTGAATATAAATTTGTTAAATTGACTACAAGGGGCTATGGTCCGATCATTTAGAGAATATTTTTAAATTAAAGTACAGTTAAATTTAAATTTCATATGCTTAACAGTTATATGTCAAACTAAAACTTTGGATTCTATGAGATCTTTAGACAGATATGTTGTCAACCTAGCTAATATGTTTGATTTGCTTTAATAATATTCGTTATAAATTGACAATAACATAAAAATAATCTCGATGT
This sequence comes from Delia radicum, assembly GCA_021234595.1. Lineage (NCBI taxonomy): Eukaryota > Metazoa > Arthropoda > Insecta > Diptera > Anthomyiidae > Delia > Delia radicum. Next base: position 167,533,693 of record CM037852.1, read on the forward strand.
ATATAAAAACAAAAAACTAATAAAACTTTAAAAAAATATTACTTGGGCCAGAGTAAAAGCTAAAATTTTTTTTTTATAAATAGAACATTTTTGGCCTTTAAAGATTAGTAACGTCATGATGCTTATTAGGAAAAGACCATACCCACGCGTTTCACTACTAAGAAGACAAGAATGGTGCAAAATTGATGATTAATAGGTTTTTTGTTAAAGTTCTGCATATTATGGAGGCTCTAGCTTTTCTAGTATCAACCTAGCTAATATGTTTGATTTGCTTTTTTTTTGTAAATATGCGGTGGTTAAAAGCTCGTTATAAATGGTAAATAAAATTGTTTTAATTTTATATTTTAAATTGTGATGTTCATTTAAGATAATCTTAATAAATATTCTAAATATGATATTTTTCGAGTTGATCTTAAAATTTAAATAGGATGTTCTATATTTCAAATTAAAAACGTCACTTTTCCACAACTTAAAATTTTTTTCTTCTTTTTTTACATGGGGCTATATAATGTTTTGTTTAATCCCATATATTAATTTAATTCTGCCAATCAAATGTTGTATTACCCGTCTAATAACGTATGGCATAAAATATTGTAAGATATAATTAAATATGCCGTTTTACGAAAAATTACAGTGTCAAATAAAATTGTATCTTACTATACATGAGGTTATATTTAACTATATGAAAATATATACAACTGGATCGCATTACTAAAGAATATATGATATTTTTTATATTTGGGTGAATAAAATCAACCATTTTATAGACTCAATATGATAAACGTTATAAAGCAGTGCTAAAAATTAATAACTTTCCAACAGACTATTGAACACTTAAATTTGAACAATGTTTTAAACTTTGCTTTGATAGAAGTTTCCAATGTATTGCCAACATCATAAAAACTAAAACTTTTAATATTTTTTGTTTTTTTTCTGAAGTTTATGTAATTTGTACCAATATTTTCTCTTATATCGATGAAAAATATATAAAAATTATGGAATTAATAAAAAAGTTTTTAATCTTTACCACCGATATTTCGCTACTGATCACAGAGCGGAGAAAAGAATAATTTTTAAAAGTTTTCAATGTATTGTCACCTTCTGTATATGACGATAGCTCAGTTGGAATAGTTCTCGCCTATCAACCAGACCCCAGGTTCGAATCTTAGCGCGACCATTAAAATTTAATATCTGTAGTCATATTTATTTTTAAATGTTTTTTTTATGAAAATCTCTCTATAGACACATTACTTTTCCCAACCAGGTAACCATATAACTAACCAGTTACTTTACAAACTACTACGTAATGAATCCAGAAATTTCCTTTTGGCTCATCGCCTCTAAATTTCATCAGTGAAGTATGGTGTATTGTAATCTGTGGAGGTATAAATTAGGGAAGCGCACGTGAGCAGAAAATTGTGAGTCGACGTTGAAATTACTGACGTTATCGTGAGTGAGTGTAAAAAAAATTTCGAGGGTGATTGTGCGTGAGTCATATTTTTGTATTTCAATTTTGAATTGTTCTTTTTTTTGAAAAATTTATATTTTTGTGGTTTATAGCTACAAAATTATGACAAACCCATGTTATCATAACAATTCGATGTTTCACTTTATAGGATTTTATTTCCGTATGAGCTTAGATCGTTATATTTGAGTGACCTAGGAGAATCTCGTGTGAGTAAAAGTTAAATTAACTTATGGAACTATTTCTTTTTTTTTAAATGTAAGTACTTCTTAATTTTTCTAGGGAACTATTTATTTTTTTTTTGTGTAAGTACTTCGTAGTTTTACAATGGAACTATTTCTTTATTAAAAAATGTATGTAGTTCTTAAAAATATAAAGTAAATGGTTCTTCGTTAAAAAAAATAATCAATTCTAAAGAATCAATTATTTTAGTCTCACGCCCTGTTAAAAGAATCGAGTAGGTAATCTAGTATGGAATGCGTTCTGCCCAAAATGCTTGATTACAAACCCGCTTACCTTTTTGAAAATTTTTTGCTGGTTTGGTAATGTGTGCTTTTGCTGGAACATTTTACCATTTGACATGTTTTAAAAGTATTCGATTCGCATCATATTTTCTACGTTGAAACAAATGCTACACTTATGTGCTGTATATCTCAATGTATATCATGTGGTGTGTTGTATTCTACATCAAACATTTTTTAAAACATTTGCATAGAAACATGTTACATAAAAAAATTTGCATATGCGGGATTTTCTTGTAATCGTTTAAATGACTTTCATTTATTTTATTGCTTAAAGAAAAGAAGTTGAAAACAATTTTTATTTGAACTTTTTTTTTTTTGTATTCACTTTCATATGTATGTGTTTGAAAATTATAGTAGAATCAGTTTTTGCCCTTCATCTATGACTCCGATATAAAATTAGTTTATGCTGATGCTTGTACTACCAGTAGCCCCGATCACAACCGTTGCTTGATAGATGTCCCATTTTTACTTTATTTTTATTAAGAATATAAAAAAATACTTTAAAAAATCGGCCAGGAAGACTCGATCTGGAATTTTATCAGATATTTTTGAAAAATTGTATGTTTTTAAATTTGTTTAACCCTCTAATCGGCATATTTAAATTGTCCATAAATGCTCCTACTATGTGCTATATAATAAGAAATGGATTTTTTTCGATAAAAAAAATTATATATGCTTTATTTGTAGTAAAGAAATTTTTCGTGTGTAGCCAACTTAAAATTTCGTAAAATTTAAAAAATAAATACATATGAGCTACTTCAACAATTTTGGACAGCTTTTGAAACTAACTTTAACTAGATGCCACCACATTTGAATTGACCATTTTCGGCTGTGAATGAATGTGTAGTTATTGCGCTTAAAAGTTGTTCTTAAGTAAGCCAAAATCAGAGTTTTTTAATTTATCCGATCGATTTCATATTTACTGTTATCCGATCGATTTCATATATTTCTAATGTCTATCATTACAATAAGATTTGACCTCGTAATTCTTTAAACCTCGCATGTGCGATTCAAGTTTAAGTTGAATTAATTTTTTAACTTTGACCTCAATTTTCCCAAAAACCAGATGCGATAGAAAAATTTGGAAACAAAATTCGCACTTAGCACATAAATGTTACTCTAAAATGTGTGTTAGCGTCGCGAAAAATCCAAAAAATTTAAAACTTTATAGGCGAACATTTTTGATTATTAAATAAGTTCCAAAAAAATTGTGTGCCAACAATTTTTAATTTTCATTTTTAAAATCTGAAATATATCAATCACTATTTTTTTAATTCAAGTTTTAACAAACATTTACATTACTTTTTTGAAACCACAACAAAAAGCAATGAAATTTTGCCTTTCATTTCTGCTTTTTCAGATGCTATGCATCCTACGATGCAGTAAGAGGCAGTAAACGTTTATACTGCTTATCATTTTCTGCGGGGCATGAGTTGGTATTGCGCTTAAAATAAGAAGAATTTTTTTACGCGTATAATGGAGTTTTCACTTCTGGCAAAAAATGTAACATTTTGCCCTTAACGAGGGATATTATGTTCTTTTCCAAAATAAGGTAGCTTTGTGAAATGTACCGTGTTCTTTTCTAATATTGTTACACCTTCAAAGTGCAAAAAAGTTGCCTTTTTTGAACAGAAAAAATCACAGGGTCAGATATTGGGTACCGTGAAATAACTCCCAAAAAAAAAAATGAAATAGCTCCCAAAAATTTTCCATATTAAATTGGGATTTATTTCATTATGAAATAACTCGCAATGCGTTAGGTCTTATTTCACAATTTTCAGTTAGGAATTATTTCGTTATGAAATAACTCCCAAATGAAATAATTCCCAACCAGATTTTGTTGGGAGTTATTTCACTTATTTTTGTCATTGGGAGTTATTTCACTTTTGTTGGGACTTATTTCATTTTCATTTTTAAATGTGATTTTATCGTAGGGAGTTATTTCATTTTTGTGGGAGTTATTTCATTTCTATTAAAATTACATTTTGGTAAATTTTATGCATTCTTGTCTTAAATTCTCGTAAAGTAAATAATAGCAATACAATGAGTTATTTTACCAAAAGGAACGCAGTTCTTGCTAGAATTTTGGTGGCATGTCATAACGTCCAATGACATAATGTCCATGGACGTTATGTCACTCGAAAAGTGTTGTAATGTCCATGGACTTTTGACACTCTGCAATGTGGCATTATGTCCTCAAATGGAATGACATAAAGTCCATGGAAATTATGCCACTTTTTTGGTGACATAAGGTCCATGGACATTATACTCCAGTGTGGAAACAGATCAGTAATTTTGAAGTTTCTTTTGTGTAGCACGCAGAAAAAACTTTATTTCGCGAAGCCGCCTGCCGCGTTCTACGGAGAAAAAAACCCTTAAGAGCGGCCGAAGGCCGCCACCCAGAAGAACTTGTTTTTCGAAATAGATGTCGAAATGCGTTAAAATCTTATATTTTAAGACATCAAGTAATTTGTAAAAACAAGTGTTTCTGTGTGGCGGCCTTCGGCAGCTCTTAGGGGTTTTTTTTCCTCCGTGGAAGGCGGCAGGCGGCTTCGCGAAACAAAGTTTTTTCTGCGTGCGATTATACGATTTATAAGTTTAGTTTTCTTTTGTGATCTACATATATTTAAAAAAATTGTATTGATATACTAAATATTATTAATGTTTTTATTTAAAAAGGCTGAACGCTATGCCACATTTGAAAGTGACATAATGTCCAAAATTGTCAAATTAAAAATTGTCATAAAGTCCATGGACATTATGACACTTTTCGAGTGACATAACGTCCATGGACATTATTTCATTGGACGTTATGATATGCCACCTCTGGAAAGCGGTGCGTACGATTCGCGTCCTGCTGCCCGGCCGCGTTCGCGTAATTCGGCGCCACCGTAGTTCGCGTCCTATAGGCGCGGCCACTGCCACGAATACCAGAATTCAATATTTTTGAATTGGGAATTATTTCATTTTTTTTGAGACTTTTTTCATTGGGAGTTGTTTCATTCTTTGTTGGGAGTTATTTTATTACTATGAAATAACTCCCAAATGTTGGAGCTTATTTCATTTGGAGTTATTTTATTGGGACTTATTTCATTTGGGAGTTATTTCACGGTACCCAGATATTGCCCTAAAAATAAGGTGATATTTTACTCTTCTGTTTTGTTTTAAAAAAACAAAAAAAAATATTGTTTGTCCTTTTATAACATTTGTTAAAAAAAAATTGTTAAAATGGAAACAGGAAAATAGAAAAAATAGTGTGGCATATTTGTGTTCTATTCTGGGCATAAAAAAACGCATTTTTTCGGGGTTATGGCAAAAATAAAAAAATAATTAAATTTTGTAAAGTATACTGAGTTTCATTTGTAAACAAAACATCCGAGTCAGAAGGGCATTTTTAAAATTTTAAACGCAAACATTTTTTGAACTTTTTAAAAAACTATGCAAAATTAAATTATTTTGTTTCTAATTTTTTTTATAAAAAAACATGGCTTGAGATCATACTTAGGTATTTAGAATGAATCTTTACTACGGACTAAATTTATAAAGTGATATAATGCGGCTTTTTCCAAACACATTTCGCTTTGTGAAAGCTAAAGCACTGTATAATTTCCGCCCAAACGTATTTTAATTAGCTTTATACTAAAATCGAAAAGGCACCAAAAAGTGTTAAGTACTTTAAATTTTATGGAGCAAACAAAATTTTCATAACCTCAAAAAGTATCCCCATATAAAATTTTCAATTTTGGAAATTTAAAAGTATTTACTATGATTTTCCGCAAATAGGTAACCCTAAACTAATTTAATATCATTAACCACTTAACTGCGTGGTCAGAAAAAAAACTTTTGCCTGTTGCGTCGAAATTAAAAAACACATTCAGAGTGGACGTCTATATACGTCTTACGCAACAGACTAGAGTTTTGATAAAATGTACGTTACGCAGTAGAGAGTTTAAACAGGCAAAAAATGCGTGATTTTTCAAAGGAACCCCGGTTATCTTTTTAAGTTCTAATATATGACAAAACATTTCTTTGAGTATATTTTTATGTTTTTTTGGTGGTTTAGTATATATTTTGAAGTGTGGCAAACACAATAAGATTTGTAAATTTATGTAGCTTTAATTAAATCCAAGCAAAAACTTTAATATTTTTAGTTTTCTCGTAATTTAAAACCGCCAAAGATTTTGCGCCGTTAAAGATGAAAATTTTTAAATTTCGTCTTATATTGAAACGAACACAATTTTCATAAATCTGTAAAATATACAAAAATGTTTTAATTTTTGTATTAAAAATACAAAAATGTTTTTTTTCGACTTTCTATATTTTCAAATACTTAGTTACAAAAATCTAATATGATATTAGATTCTATTTGTTGCTTTTCAAAAAGTATGGTCATTTTCATGATAGACAATACAATTATTTCATTGGCATCACCCAAATCCTCAGTTTTCTGCAATAAAAAAATAATTGGCTTTACTCAAACCGATGCATTACATACAACAGACAAAATAAACTCTATGAGAATCGTTTTGTCCGCCTTAGTAGATACCCAGCAAAGAATAGTACTTATCCAGAAGCGCTTCCGGAAGGCATTATTTATTTACGAAGCGCTTCCAAAGCAAATCCAGAAGGCATGATTTTTGTGTGCGATGTCCCACGTTGTATGTTTCTTTTAAGCAGGTGAAAAGCGCTTCTCTCATGTGCTCTTAGTAGCAATAAATTCCTGCCTTCTTAGGCAATAAGAATCGCTTTTTTTGTGTGTTGACAACATTATTGTTTCATGGTATGCATTCTTTATTGCATCATTGTAAGCAATATTCACTGCTTTAAAGAAGGAAAGCACAACAGAATACCTTCCTTAATTGCTGTATTGTATGCAAGGAGGTGGAGAGATATTTTGGAAACATACAGATGTAGTTACTGCTTACCAAATCCAGGTTATTTTTTGCTGGGATTTTACCACTCACAATCAGCAAACATGTTATTTCAGACAACGAGAATAATATGCGTGACAAGAAGCTGGAGGAAATTTTTGTTTTATTTTTCGTTAAACAAATTTACATATAAATTGCGTCTGTGTATCTTTTTTTTTTTGTTTGAATTTTTTTTTATTGTTTCTTAACACATACAACCAAAAATTTGTTGTCGCGTTGAAATGTAAATAAAATCAAGGATATTCTAGGATTTCCAAATATCCACATGAATATATAAAAACCGAATATGCCAAATACTCACACTCACAGCTTTAATTTATATGGATTTTCAACAACAATTTGCATTTCCAGGATAAAATAATAATAAAAAAAAAAAATATATAATACACATTCACTGAATGAACATATCAAACACGATTTAATTACAAGTACTAACTACACTGGAGTCCATACAGCAATAAAAGTAGACATTCGTTAAGGTAAATGATTTGAGGTTTAAAATAAATTGAACAACAGAAGATAGAAAATTCAGTCTTAAATTGCACTACACGACGGGCAAATAAACTGGCTTTGAAACACATAATTTTTGGTAGACCTATGTATACTGAATCCAAATGTTGCAAAAAAAATCTCATTTCCACTTTTGAAATATTGTGCTTTTTATATTTACATAATTTTCGTATATTTTGCCTAATTAAAAAATTTTTTTGTTTTAATTTTTCATAAGCTAGTATGGCCTAATTTTTCCAATGTAAATAAAAAAAATATATTTATTACATTATCCCCGATGTTTCGTCAATTTTATGTTGACTTTTTCAAAGGGTCGTAATAAAATTAAAAGTTTCACATTAATACATTAAACATTTAACATAAACTTTTAACATTAACATTAACATTAAACATAAATTTTATTACACTAAGCTTAAAGTTAGTCGCACAGAATTTAGTTAGATTAGATTATTATATTTTTTTTTATAAATCTACACAATATTATCGTTAAAAAAAATCACGATTTTTTTGTAACATTTCGAAATATAAAGGAAAAAATATAAATGAATTATGTAAATATAAACACGTCGATATTTCACAAAATTCAAAAGAGAAAAAAATAAAATTACAGATTTGGATTCAGCATACCTAAGGCTATTAACCCTTTCACTGCCGACTTTCTGTTTGTGGATATATTTCTAGTTGGACTTCAGATTCTTCTTTGATATCCTTAAATTACAAAGAAAAATATTGATATGTATGCCCCCTCCCCCTCCTAACCGACAAAAAATGGGTCCGGAATTTTTTTTAAACTTCCCCGCCCACTTTACCACCAAAACATTCGATTATCCGAAAATGCTTTGTTTGACTTTGTTCTGGTCATTAGATGAAGCTACTTGCCAAATTTCAAGTTTCTAGCTTTGCTAGTTTATGAGATAAATTAAACTCCCATTTTTTCGGGGATAACAATATCGCCACTATGTTTCGCTGATGAGCAGATTATGCATTAGGGTGGGGCGATTAGAATGGAAGGAAAAAAATCTTAATGGGTGCTTCGCGTTTCTGATTCTTGGGATTGTACTGAGCAAAAAAGTCCACTAGACCATACGTCTACGGTGAAAATCGAGCTTCCAGATTTTTACTTGCTGTTTTTTCTCAGACTTTTGTCACGTTTTTTTGGATATTTTGGCCTATAACAGCCAAACCATTGAGATTTTTGATCCAATATTAAGACAAAAATTGTAGCCAAGACAATAGTTAAGAACTCTCTAGTACATCGCAAAAACATTGGAATGCTCCTTCAGGCTGTTTTGGCCTTGTGATAGTGCAAAGGGACTGGGTTACTTTACAAAATACGGCTAAAAAGGCCTATTTTGAAATTAAAAAGTAAACCCTTAAACCCCACCCGCAAATATGATTGATACATTAATCTGCTAGAGAATCTTCCAAAGAAGAGATTGATACCATAATCTTGGATAAGCTCCTCCTACTTCCTGAGATATGTCCATCCCACACATTGTTACAAGCAAGTCAAAATCTGTTTGCAAGTCAAAATCTGGAAGCTCGATTTTCACCGTAGACGTACGGTCTAGTAGACTTTTTTGCTCAGTACAATGCCAAGAATCGGAAACGCGAAGCGCCCATTAAGATGTTCAAATCGCCCCACCTTATTATGCATATAATGATTATTTTTCAAAACCCATATCCTAATGAACATATTAAAACAAAAATATAAAATCTTTTTGTATTATCAAATCTTTTATAATTTTTTTAAAAATGTGTACACTGCAGTCTACAAGGGTAGTCATTGTACTTCAATGTCAGGTTGTGAAGAAAAGATGAAATTTGTAGAGTAGTGTTATTAAAAAAAAGTAATGAAATCTGTTTTCCCACTTCGGACAAACGATGATCATCATTGTTGGAACTTATAGTATTTCTTTTAAGTGAAAACGAAAAACTTAGAGAATCTTTTATATTAAAATACTCCGACTAAAGTTCTAATGACAAAAAGCGTGCTACCAGATAAAGTGTTCTCTCTAAATGCATTTCAATCATCAATAAATGTTTTTTAACCACAAATTTATGTTAAGTTTTCGATTAGTTTGTTATTGTAAATTTACATAATAACAACGAGATGCGTGTTGATGCATGCGTTTTGTCAATCATTTACATAATAATTAAATTTATCTTAAATGCATTAAATAAACCAAAAACAAAATGTAATAATTTTATGATAAACGATTCATTTACCAACTCACATTGCAAACTAATTTAAAAAACCTGCTGGATGGGACCTACCCTGCTGGATGGGACCTATTACTGGACACGTCATGAGGTCGGTTTAATTTTATAGGGAACGGTAACGCGACCGGATTTTTATATGAAAGGAAGGGACTGGTCACTTTAACAAGGACTTGTCCTATGTGGATATTTGGGGTTAATTGCCCTCTGTGATAGGTTACAGGTACCATTGATCAAAAAAAAAAAAAAAAATTAAAACGTGTTTGTTATGTGCAGGGTCTACCTTTGGTAGATATACAATACACGATTTTTGTTTTTATTCTCCTTTTTATTTTTACACTTATATTTTTTTTAATTAAAACAAGATTATTTGTTAGGACAATATCGTAGTAAAAAATATAGAGTATGGCCTCGAACTTGAATAATTTTCATTGCACAATTAAAGGTAGAAAAAACATAATTTTTATTTTTAATAAAAATTATATCAAACTTGTATTAAAGACAAACAATAATAATCGTGTATTGTATATCTACCAAAGGTATACCTTGCTCATATCCAACAAGTTTTCAATTTATTATTGATCAATGGTGATAATCTTTAACTTTGAACTAATATATTAGTTCGCATTTAGTGAGAAAACTAGTTTGTATGAATGTTTGATGTTTTGCATGGGATTGTCACTTCTTTCAAAACGTGTTCTGATGATGGGAACCTAGAAAATACCCGAAATAGATCTATCAACACATTCCTGAAAGGGTCAAATAATAAATTTGAAAAGAAAACACTCTATAGATTATTTGTGAGGACAATATCCTAATAAAGAAATATAGAGTATGGCCTTCAACTTGAATAATTTTCATTTTAATTGCACAATTAAAGGTCGAAAAAAACATAATTTTTATTTTTAATAAAAATTATATATTTTTATTTTTAATAAAAATTAAATCAAACTTGTAATATAGAAAAGATTAAATATATTTTGAATTATAATAATTACCCTATTCAACTAAGCTGTAAACTAATAAGACAATATAAAAACCGAAATAATTTAAATACAACTGAACCTAAAATTTATAAACCTCTAACTTATGTTCCTCTTATATCTGAAAGATTAGAAAAATCAAAAATTTATAATGATAGGAAATATTTAGTGGCGCATATTACACATTTGGTTGATTATTCAGCAAAACTAAGGATAAAATAAATAAATTAGAAATGTCTAATTTAGTTTATAAGATACCATGTTATGACAATGAAAATTGTAAACTAAGATAATTATTCTTAAATCTGTATGATGTTTAATAATATATGTATTTCAATATTCTAGTTAAGATTTTAAATATTATTATAGTTATTTTTAGTTTCTGTGATATTTTTATTTTTATTTAATTTTGATTTCTGGGGTATTTATATTTTTCATATTGACAGCAAATATTTTTGATTTCCCGCCTTTTTAAAAAAAATTTATTATACATATACATACATAAGTTTTTAATTATTAAAAAAAGGGTTTTCAATCAAATTGTAATAATTGTTCCCTGAAGAAGTCACCCAATGTGAAGATGAAATATTGGAAATACATAATTATAATTAATAAATAAATGATTTTAAACTCATTTAAAATAAGAAGAGTTTTTTAGTTTTTTAATAATTTATTTGATTAAATGGGATTAACAAAATATTTAGGCAATATTTTTATTTTGCGTAGTATAATCGCATAGTTAGTAAGTGACAATGTAAAACTTAGCAGACTTGGGCTACGTCAATTACATTTCACAATCATTTACTTGTGAAATTTTTCTATATATCATTAATAATTGCAGATCTAGGCTCTGACTTGTGATCTTAAACAATTCCTTCTACAGTTTGTAAAAGTTGTATTACCAAACTTGGGGACTAGTAACAATATGTGGGTATTTAATTAGAGAGCAATTACTCGATTACACTCATTTGGTACTATTTGTATTGATCAAGCTTCTTAATCTTAAAGAAGACAACTAACTTGATCGTTAGTTGAAATTTTTTTAATGAAGAAAGGGTGGGTTAATTTTGGAAGTTGTGGGGTAATTTGGGAGTCTATAAAAAGTATATTAACATCTAAAAAAAAATAGTTTAGCGTTAATTACTGTTTATTGTATAATAATTAATGATATAAATTAAATAGAAAAAAATAACAAATTAAAATAAAATAAAAAAAAAGAAATTAAATATGATAAACATAAAGAAAAGTTCTTAATATTCGTCTGAATATTCTAAGATGTAATTTGAATGTAGGTATAAAAGCTGTCCGTTATTTTAGCACAATTTAAGTGAACAGGCCTCTTGCATGTGTTGCAGTTTACTGAATTGTTAGAATTTAATTTAAGGGACATTTTAATGAAAAAAATTATGCAAAAATTAATATCTAAAGATATTGGAGAATATGATGACTAGGATGGTCCAACACTTTTTTTTGTTGTTATTGACCGGGATATCCCCTGAAAATACTTATTTGGGTGTACAACGAAGTCTACTAAAAAATTAGGATAATCGGATATCGGGTACACGTGCCGCATCGGCTCTAAAAATTAAAACACGATTACAAGGGAAAGTACGACTTTTTGTATACTTTCGCAAAAATGTTGATATTTAAAATCAAACTTGAATTAAAAAGAATTGTGAGTGTATTGTGAATTGTGTTTTTAATAAAGCAATAAAAATGTAAGGGGTTAAAAACCAACGGAGTTATTTCACTTTCTCCCGGCAACTTATGTGTTGCAGACCACTTAATTAAGAAATTCAAGGACAAAATTTGAAATTATTAAAATTAGCGACTACAAAAAAATATTTTTATTCTACAATTTCCAGGAAACTCAGATCAGAGGTATTTTTTATGTTGTGTTTTACTAACCTGTTTTAAACTGATGCTAAATAAGACAAACTTTTAAACACAATTTTTAAGTCTCCAATTTTAAAGTTTTAAAATTATTTTTAAAGAAATTTCAGAAAATCAAAGATTGGACTTAAGGGTTTTATTAGGAACATATTAAGGATAAAAACCTGCAAGAATTGTGGGAATTTATTTTTTACTTTGGCTAGGGCAGCGATTTTAGTCACTTATTTGGCTTTTAGGTAATTTTTTCTTCGTTTTCTTAAAGGCCATAAGTTTTTGGCCGTAATATGACAAACAAGATCATAAATTTCAATGCTCTAAATCTGTGAAAAATGGATATACATTAAATTGCCTCTGTTTAACGTCAACGGTAAAACTTTTTGGGAGATTTTTTATTTTTTTAATATAATAATACGCATTTTTCGGGGCGGATATTGATAATAAATGTAGCGTATATTTATAATATGCATTTTATGAATCTGGTCTCAGAAAAGCTGCTAGCGATTCTGAGATATTTGCATTGTAAGCTCAAAAATAATAATTATTTGAACATAGTTTACATAAAACATAATTATCTGCGCTAGGCAAAAATTTTGAACAGCAGGGCACACAGCTAGTAAACTAATCACCACTTCGGAATGGTTTGGTTGCAAAACCTTTTAAAATACAGCTGGTGCAAGAACTAAAGCCACACGACCTATAACAACGGGTAACTTTTGGTGAAAAGGCGTTGGCAAAGTTGGATAAAGATCCACTTTTTTTATCAGAAAATTGTGTTCAGCGACGAAGCGCATTTCTTTTGGAATGGATACGTTAACTAGCTAAATTGTCGTATTTGGTGTGAAGAGCAGCCAGAAGAATTGCATGAACTACCAACGCATCCCGAAAAATGCACTGTTTGGTGTGGATTATGGTCCGATTGCATCTTTGGACAGTACTTTTTCAAAGACGACGGAATCAATAACGTTACTGTGAATGGCGAGCGCTATCATGCGATGATTACAAATTTTTTTTGCCCAAAATGGAAGAGCTGGACTTGGGTGACATGTGATTTCAACAAGACAGTGCCACACAGCACGCGAAACAATGGCCCAATTGATTGGCGAGTTCGGTGAACAGTTTATTTCACATTTGGGGCCGGTAAATAGGCCGCCTAGATCGTGAGATATAACGCCTTTAGACTATTTTTGTTTGGCTATGTTAAGGCTCATGTCTATAGGGACAAGCCCGCAACGGTTGACGCGCTGGAAGCCAATATTGAAGAATTCATTCGTGAGATACCGGCCGATATGTTGGAGAGAGTATGCATTCTATCAACTCGAATAAAGATTTCACATATTTCTCTAAATTTAATGTGTTTTTTTTTTTAAATCAAATACGAAAGCTCTTAAACAATTATATATAATTAAATAATTTACTTTCCATTCCATGTTTGGTTAAAATTGAAGGTGGTAGAGTTCGAAAATTGGTGCTTGCAAAAAAAAAATTGCTATTTGTATTAGCAAAATCGTTTGGTCAAAATCAGCGAGCTGATTTTTAACAACAACATTAGTAGATTCAGCAAAAGTTTTGCTATCACTTAGTTGATTAAAAAATAAAAAATCCTTACTATACGTTAATAAAATGTTCGGTAAATAATAGTAGACTTAAAAATATTCAACAAAGTTTTAGAAAAATTATATTTTAGTTAATTTATTTGCTGAAAATCTGAAACATTTTTTTTTTGTGATTCTTTTAAAAATAATTTACAATACGTTACAATATATAAAAATGTTCATACTCCCACATTGACGAAATGAATTAATTTCATATCTGAAAATATATAGAAATAATTGTATATAACATAAAAAAGTATACATATGTATATTAGGGTGATAACTTTTTTTTGGACAAAATTCTCCCCAGGCGTTTTCTAATGGCAAATATTGTATTAATGATAAAAAAAACTATTTCAGTTCAATTTGGTAAAAAAACCGTACGCACCGACAGCGATTTCTAAAATGCCTTTAATATCTATTTTTTAAATTTTTTTTAATAACAATTTTTTTAAAATATGGTTTATACATATGTAAGTAAGCAAACTTGGAAGAAAACTATTCCATTGACTCGAAAATGGACTTTGCTATTGAAATCAGCATGCCTTAATTATATAGATGTGATGGTCAGACGTTGAGGCATCAAAAAAAGTTTTTTTTTAACTTTGTTTGATTCGAAATTTTAACGCGTTTGGTGAGTACCCTTTTTTAACGATAGCGAAAAACTAAAAACGCAGTTCTTAATATTTGTCCATGCCCTACACGATTTTGTCTGGGGAGATTTGATATTTGCAAAAAATGCAAAAAGTTATCACCCTAATGTATATAACATAAAAATATACAACCCTTTTTTGGAATAAAAAAAGGAAACATAAAAAATTACCTTAGACGTGTGTCCTTGCCATTCGCTATAGTCTGCATACCTAAACATATATTTGTTTGCAATTTGACCACACTATATTAGTAAGCACTTTGAATATTTAGTTTACAAATACACATTTAATGTTTATTAAATTTAAATATTTTATTTTATCTTCAATTTAGTAATAGACAATTACTTTGACAAGCCGATGACATCACAAGATCAAAAATTTTTTAATCCATATATGTAGTCATTTTGTTAGCGTTCTTTTGTATGCAAAACAGATACAAAAATCTTCCTTGGTTGATTTTTTCATATGTGTTACAAGATTTCTGTTTACTATCATTTTCCTCGTCACTAATACATATTGACGTTTCTACGTATATCTTTTAATTTGGTTGTTGTCAAAACTTTTAATAGCACAATTTTTTTAGCAAAATAAATTAGTCAAATATTAGGAAAATGTTAGTTCAAAACAGTTAGGTGCTGAATAAGTATAACTAAAACTTTAGCTGAAAACATAATTTCAGCAAAAAAATTTCTGAAAAATTGTACACTTGATTTACAATACGTTTTACCAACTATTCTACTAAATCATTTTTTTGAGTGTATAATAATATCTGGAATAAGTTAGAACACAAATTTGTTACTTTTAATTAAAAATGCTAGATCACTCAAAATTACTGGTCCGGTCATCTAGTGTTAATTATTTACAAATAAATTATAAATAGTCCAGCAAAATTTTCATTTTAATGGTGGTTCAACCAAAAATGATGTTTGTCATTCACTGTTTCTCCATGAGTAATTCCTTGAATTGTATTTGGAAACCGATTGCAAAAATATTCCTAGGGTGCTTTGTACAAAAAGATTTAAAATAATTATAAGAGAATCGTGTTTTTTCCTGTTAAAATATGTTCAGAAGGATAAAAAGCACAACTGCGTTCTTAAAACAAAACTTTTAATTTTGTAGCATTACGTATTACAAGTTTATAAAGTTTGACAGTATTAGGAGGGTTATTAAATTCTAATTTAAAAAGTGAATTTAATATTTAATTAATTTCAATATCAACTCAATGTTGGTACATCATCAAATTAAACATTTGAAAAGTTTATGTTTCAACACACACATACTCCCCATTGGGCTTTATGTGCCTTCTGTAAGTTTATAATACAAAACAAAATTTTTAACATAAAATGTAATTAAAAATTTTAATACTTTAATCTGTTTTATTATCAAATATCATGATTTATATTAATTAGTCCTAATTCATGTACATACTTACAATCACATACTGGTAAAGTAGATGTACACAAAATACATATTAGATTATATTACACACTATAAATATGTGTATTTCTACCATTTATTATAGATAGGCGTTTCACACAAAGCATGTAAATATGTACACATGGGTCCTGTACTGAATATACATTTATAATAGACACATTAATTTATAAAGTCTGTTATACATTCGTATTATTCCATGCACATCCCCACACATATAAACATATTTATGTATATTAGGGTATCCCGTTAACACTCAATGAATTGGTATTAATTATAGTAATTATAGTTCTCTCAAAAAAAAAAAAAAAAAAAAAAAAACTAAATATTTTCAAATGTATTATTTGCATATTCAATATGCATTGTGTAAGTGATATAACTAAAAGAAATTTGCAAAAAAAAACTTTTTCGGGACAACCTAATGTATATATTATGTTGGCACTTAAACAATGTTTAGTACTAACTGCATATATTAAAGCCGATTTATAAAATGGGTAATTTTTAACTAATTGTTAACTCTATTTGTTTTCATATATTAAAATATACGGGAATGTTCCCTATTGTGGCCTGTTCGCTAAAGTGGAACTTTTGTTTCTTTTTTCGTGTTGTTGCATGAATATGTCAGAACTGTTCTCTGTCATCGAGTTTAATTTCCGCTATAACTATTCGAAAAAAGTTTCGACTTAAATACACTCGATTTTTTTTTTTTTTTTAATTATATATTTTTTTTTTTTTTTATTAATTAATAATCATATAATTACAAATTATATACTATTACCCTAACCCAGCACTAGCTACTATGGCCTTCGGCGCGTTGTAGCGAAAACAGACCAGTGCCTCTGGTGGGAATCGAACCCACGACCCCCGCACTGATAAGCCTTTACAAAATTTACATTTTTTGCCTCGGCGCCAAAGAATTGGCTTTATAGAGGCTAGTAGGCAACTATGATATAACGTTTAATAAAAAATAATGGCTATGTACAAATGTTTAAAATTTCGGTAATAAAGAAAAATATAAAATATTTTCAATGTGCTTTTAATTTTTAATTTTCATTTGTAAGAAGTATTTCAACATGTTGCAGCAAATATTGTTTTAAATTACTTTTAAAAGAAGACATAACAGTTAAATTCTTTAAACTATCTGGAAGTTGATTATACTCATTAGGGCCAGCGAAACAGATACGTTGCTTGGTTAATTCAATTACAACATTTAAATTCATTGATTGTCTAGTATTTCTTTGAGTATATAACACATTTGGGTTAAATTATATCGAATGGGAGCCAATACCTTTAATACATTTAAACATATATAACAGTAATTGTTGTTTGTATAGGTCCCGTACTGAAAGAATATTTTTAGCAAAATTTTTAAATAAATCAACGCACAGTGGCGCCATTTGAGTTTTTTCGTTGCAAAATCATAACTTTCGAACCAAATGAGATAATCAACAAATTTAAAAAGCATATGATAGATAATCGATAAACCTATGAAATGAGTGTTTGAAAAGTGTTCTACGCCTATAAGGTGCCTACTTATAGGTTAGGAAAGTTGATATTTGTAAAAAATTCATTTTCATGGGTAGTAAAATAAAATAATTTTTATTTTTTTTAATTTTTTTTTTTTTTGTCTCTGTTAAAGGCTTTTATGATTTAAAACTATTCCAGAGAAAATTTAATTTTTTTATATTTATTTTTAAATTTTTTGTAAAATATTGCTCACAGTCCGTAAAGGAAGGTATATCTAAAAGACTTATCATTTCTGAACTATAATTATTTTCTAACTCTTTTCGTGACTTTATATGCCGCAATGATGAAATAAGTTGATCGGAAGATGCTGCTAACATGTTGAAGAGATCCTCATTTTGTCTTACCCTTGCTGATTTGAAAGTGTTCAGCAGTCTATATTTTTTATAAAATTTGTTTAGGGACTCCTGTGCTTCTTCAGAAAGCTCTCCAATTGGCAAAGGCTGATATTCAATTATATCTTTTCCATGTGACAATATTTTATGAACTGTCGGGGTCAACTTTTTCTGTGGATATAAGTTTGCTAAAAGAGATGCAGTTTTCGAGGCATATTCTCCATACTTTTCAGAATCAACTTTTTCCTTGCAGTTTAAAATATTCAAGATCGTTCCCAATCTCTTAATGATTTCATTGTCTATTCCAGTGATTCGAGCTACAGCCTCATCATTTTCAAAAAATCTTCTCGAAGTGTTTCCATCGTTTGAGTTTCCGTATCCGTGTAATTAACAAATTAAAAGTAGGACAATATAAAACATTTTAATAAAATAAAACGGGTATAAAGTATAATTCAAAGAGGAGAAATTATTAGGGATATTCATAAAATATACAACTACGGGATTATGATATTTTTTTTTCAAATATATAGTCTAATCTACCAAATCTAGACTAATCACGGGATAATGATTGTTTTTAAATATATAATCTAATCTACCTTGAATTAAAAACAAAAAGCTACCTAATGTACAAACATTTTCATAATCTACCTTGAATGAAAAACAAAAATCTACCTAACCTTGACTAATAACGGGATTATGGTTGTTTTAAAATATATAGTATAATCTACCTAAAATCATAAACAAAAGTCATATATATTAACAATAATAATAAAAATGAGTTTTCGCGTTTATATGTCATTAATTGTCCAAAAATTCATGCGACACCTTTTTTGAACCATGTCTTTTTTCAAAATTTTACCTCTAGAAAAAAATGGGGCAAGGACGGGCAGCTGGAAATTTTGGCAATAGAAAAAGGACTAATCAAAGAACTTATTTTGAAAATATGGCAAATATAGTTTTTAATAGTTTTTTTTTATTTTCCACCAAAGTTGAGAAATATTGAAAAAATGGATAGTTTATAAATATCAAAGTACCTGGACCAATACTAAGCAAACAGTCTATTTTTTTTTTAATCTTCTCTTAATAAATATATCTATCAATAACATTAAAAAGAATGACGAGCCGTTATCTAGTTTTCGAGATTCTGCATTTGAAAGCGGACAAAATTACATAAAAATGTTCTGTTTTTTTGGACACTGAAAATCGGTCAACTTTGAAGGGCTATATCTTTGAAGGGCTATTGTAATAAGAGTGGCATATTTGAAATCGTTGGACAATAGGTTAATTCAATATTTTTTAGGGGCACATGAAATTTTTGATTTTTACCACCTCACTTGTTCTACAGGCGCTACTGTGCACCGGTGCTGCTATGTCGTAAATTCAGGTTAAAAACTATTTTAACGCTTTTTTCTGAGCTGATTGGAGCGATTTCATTGTTGAGTTATTTTTAGCACCATATATTACTGGGAGATATGTTAGGTGCGAGTGAATTAGGGATTGATAAATCAACAATTTTGTTTCGGTGTTACATATATTTTTAAATTTATATAATACACCAATTCCAGAGTAAATTTTGGATTTCAGTTTGTTAATATGATTTTCCCACAAAAGATTATGATTTACATTGATCAATTATGATTATGATTTAAACTAATTCCAAGGTAGTTTACACCATCTGATTCATTTATTATTTTTCCATCAATGTTTCATAAGTACATCGTTTTTCAAGATATATGGTTTAAATCTTATGAATTTGGTTTTGTTGGCGTTTAGAGATAATTTGTTTATTCTTAAAAATTCTGACAACATCGCAGCATCATATTCAATCTATGTTTGAAGAACTATGGGGTGAATATAGTTGTACAAAAGGCAAACGTCATCATCGTACATAAATAATTTCCCTTTAAATTCAATGTTTTTCATATCGTTAATAAATATTTTAAACAAAAGCGGACCTAGCACACTGCCTTGTGGCACTCCACACAGTACATCTAATTGGTTGCTTTTGGATTCACCAACTTGAACAAATTGCTTTCTATTTAATAGATAATCATTTAATAATGATATTACTGTTTGAGAACAGCCAATAAAATTACGTTTATTTTACCAAAATTTCACGATCGACAAATCAAACGCTTTGGACAAGTCAAAAAACACTCCTGCAACACCTCGGTATCCCTTATCAAGTCCATTGCAAACATAATCAACTACATTTATTAAAGCTTCTTCAGTTCCAATTCCTTTTTTGAATCCATACTGCCGCTAAAAGAAAATATTGTAATTATCAAGATAGGTTGTTAGCTGTTGAAACAAGACTTTTTCAAAATCTTATCAATAATCGGTAAAATTGATATAGGACGATAATTTTCAATTTTATGGCTGTCTATACATTTTGGTATTGGAATAATTTTGTGTATTTTTAGGATATCGGGATATTTTGACTCATGAATCATATTATTAAAAATTTTCGTTAGCATTTCAGACACGGTTGGTTTTCTTACCAACAACATCTTTTGTGTAATGTTATCACAGCCTGGACTTTTTTTTCGCATTTAAGCTATCCAAAATTTGTTAAATTTTTGTGTTTTCTATTCTCTCAAAGTTAAAATGAGTAACTGCAGAATTCAATGTCCGAAAAACTCATCGTTTGGTTCTTGGGGCATGCTATGAGTAACTGCAGAATTCAATGTCCGAAAAAATCATCGTTTGGTTCTTGGGGCATGCTATCTCGCATTTCTTATTTATTTTAGTTTCTTGGTTTTATTTTGTCGTTGCTAAATTTTTTTTAAAAAAAACGTAAAAAGTGAATAACAACAAGTTTTAAAGAAATTTCCGGTCGGATGGTAATGATTTTATTTATAATTAATAGTGAATTTTATCGTTGATCTATAAATTTATGTGTAAGATTTTATTTGTTCGGTTTTAGATCATGACAAATTTTTCTCTAAATTAACAGAAAAATTATAATTTTTATATGATAATTTACTTTGACTATTGGAAAAAAACACAGAAAAAGTTATTAGACACTAGCATGAATGGAATGCATTTTCTGACCCACTACGGTCTTCATCAACATTCTTCGTGCCATTTAGTGTTAATTGTAAATATCATCTATTTAACTCACATGTTAAAGAAATTGGGTAACTTTAAATCCCACATTACTCTGTGTGTTGAGTTAGAATGAAATTTACCACGAACGATTTCTATTTATAGTGTGTTTGTTTTTTTCTCTAGTCATTATCATAGTTGCCAGTTTAACTTTCAGTTAAAACTTTAAATGGCAGTTCTTTTCTCTAATGTCATCATATACTATCCTTCTACATTAGCAAAGCATATCAACAAACATTAAAGATTTTCTTATTAATACATATGACGAGCATATACATTAAATGATTTTTGCACTGTACCTGGTGAGTGGTTTAATAGTGAATTTTATCGTTGATCTATAAATTTATGTGTAAGATTTTATTTGTTCGGTTTTAGATCATGACAAATTTTTATCTAAATTAACAGAAAAATTATAATTTTTATATGATAATTTACTTTGACTATTGGAAAAAAACACAGAAAAAGTTATTAGACACTAGCATGAATGGAATGCATTTTCTGACCCACTACGGTCTTCATCAACATTCTTCGTGCCATTTAGTGTTAATTGTAAATATCATCTATTTAACTCACATGTTAAAGAAATTGGGTAACTTTAAATCCCACATTACTCTGTGTGTTGAGTTAGAATGAAATTTACCACGAACGATTTCTATTTATAGTGTGTTTAGTCAACACACAGAGTAATGTGGGATTTAAAGTTACCCAATTTCTTTAACATGTGAGTTAAATAGATGATATTTACAATTAACACTAAATGGCACGAAGAATGTTGATGAAGACCGTAGTGGGTCAGAAAATGCATTCCATTCATGCTAGTGTCTAATAACTTTTTCTGTGTTTTTTTCCAATAGTCAAAGTAAATTATCATATAAAAATTATAATTTTTCTGTTAATTTAGAGAAAAATTTGTCATGATCTAAAACCGAACAAATAAAATCTTATTTATAATTTTAATAAATCCATAATAAGCATAAACGAATTGGTTATAAAATCCCACTTAATGCACAGTGGGACACAATGTTAATGCATTAGATACTTTTTACTAGTTAATTGGATTTACATAAAATCTTACACACATTTTGGTGTCAGTTAGATGAACTTAAGTTCCAAGGAGTTTCCAGCTTTCTTAGAAGCTGAACTAGGGTGGATTGTTTGAACGCCATATATGAACTATATTAAAAATCATTTATATTTTGCGTGATATTTGTGGTCGATACGCATTTTGAATCCGCAAGAAAACTTCATTGAAAAATGTTATTATGAAATTTTCGAGATCTCTTATATTTTACAAATTGTTTGTCTTTAAAGATTCTTCATTTTCAAAGTATTAAATTGAATTAAAGAAACCAAACAAATGCATACAAAATTAATTTGTTATTAAATAAGTCCCATTTTACAAATAAAAAAATTATCAGCATATGGAAAAATATATTTCAATGGGAAATATCTTCCAAATTATAAAAGATATTTTAAATTGTGTTCCTACATGTCAGCCTTAGCATGCAGATTCAAAAGGTGTAACAATCATAAAAATCGTGAGAAGTATTCAATACTTAACATGTTTTTAACCATATATTACTCAATCGATCCACCATCACTCAGCCTGTTTATTTTTATTTTTTTATTTATTTTTATTTTTTATTTACTTTATTATACAATTTCAAACCAAGCCTTGGGGCCAAATATGGCTTATATACTACTCACTAAAAAATACTACTATACTATAAAAATACTTCTATCCTATAAATCTATATTTGTAACTTAAGCCTATTTAGGTAACACTTACATGCGTTTTAAATTTTGTGTGAATCCGATCAACCAGTCAAAGGTACCGAATGCATTTGCAATGCGCTCCACTGTGCATTTCGTGGTGTTTTGGTAGTGTTCTAACCACCTCGGTTATGTTTATTATTATGAAGATTAATATTTCCATAATATATTGAGGTCCGTAAAACAATTTTAGAAATAATAAAATTTTAGTTAATAAACGTTCAAATCGTGTTTCTTAAAAAGGGCCCGCCAACATTTTTTTTCTTTTCATTAAAGTGTGTTTGTGGAAGTTTGTACTAATATCTTCTGGGGAGAAATCCTATATTAGGATGATTCTTAAAATAAAAACAAATTGAATTTTGAACAAGACAACCATGTGTTAGGTTGAAATTCATAAAAAAATCTGTAATTTATTCAAAATGTTAAAAAAAAAAAAATAGCGGTCGCTACCAGACTTTGGAAATTTTCCCGATTTTTTAAAAATAACATGCTTTCATCAAAATAGTTTTTTATTATGATGTAAGCAAGATTATTTAAGCTCAAGATCATTTGTTTTTTGTTAAAAAAAAAACCGTGCAATGTTTATTTATTAATTAAAAATTTTGAAATGATCTTGAACTTTAATAATCTTGCTCACATTAAAATTTATGATAAAAGATCGAAAAATAAACTTTTGGTTTTAAATTATTTAAAATTTAAAAGTAAAACAATAGTTTTTTATTTTTAAAAAAAGCAGCAAAATTATTATTTAATTTGTTTTATATTTAACCACAAATACTCAGGAAAATATATTTAGTTTTTTTTTTTTAATTGTTAACCCTTTACCACACTAGTCCAAAAAATGTCTAAAATTTTTGCATTATTTTCAAAGCTCGAATTATGAATAAAAAATTAAAAAGAATTTAAGAATTGTAACCACTAAAATAATTTTGGGCGCTTTTCTCTAAACACATTATGGGATTAAAAATATAATAATACTGAATGGATCCCTCAATCCATTTAGGGTGTGGATCGACTTCATTTAGCGGATTTAATGAAAAATCAGTATTTTGATAAAAAAAAATATTTTTGATGAAATTGTTTAATAAGCTCGGAGTTCCTTAGTTCTGAAATATTAAATATTGGGTGCAATATTAACCCATGTCAACTGGAGGTCACAAAATAATATTGATGGTTATATTTAAATGAATTTTGTTTGAATTAACCAACTGTAAATAATTAAGTTCTTAATTAAGTAAAATTTTAAAAATAATAAATTATTAGTATAAAAAATATTAACTCCTGTTGACCACAGAAAAAAAATGTTCCGATAAAAAAATCTAGACCGGATTTTGTACATGAGTTGATTTTGATGATGACCAATTTTTGGAAGTATTATGATTCAAACAGAGGAAAAAGTGTGTAATATTACAAAAATTTGAGTTTTTTGCCTAATGTATACAAAATTTTGAACTTTTTTTAAATTTTTTTTATTTGAAAATATTCAGTTCATAACATTCACACAAAAAAAAAGGTTTTTTTCAATTAAATCGATTTGTTGAACATTTTAAAAGCTGTCAATCAAAAATTAATTGAATCAATTAATTAATTGCTTAAAGTCGCAACTTACTCCACATTTTGTATACCATCACTTAAGGGCATATAAAAAAAAACAAGATTACATCAATATATTATTGTTGTTTTTTGTAATATCCCTATGGGGAATGAGGAGCCAATTGACCTTTAGTGACTGGTTAAAGAAGGACTTATCACAGGACTGGTATAATTTAATACTGAAGTGGGTTAAGCAGTGTCAATTGTCCTAAAATTACCAATTGTGTGACTGGTAAAGGGAGGACATACCACTTAACCAGAATTCTTATTAACAAGAAAAAGCCAGTTGGCCAGAATTTTACCCATTGGCAGCTGTTTAGTTTTCGTTTATTTTATACGACATAGCTCTTTTGCGACAGTCTTGTGGTATGCCCATCTTTGGTTAGTACTGTGGCATGTGGTTTAAATCAAGACAAATGACCCCCTCCTATGACAAGCCTATGTTAAAGTTGCCAGTTGTTTACATAGGGTAGGGTTTAGCAGAGGACCGGTCTCTGGCACGAAGGGACCGATCCTGTGGCACACGCAGAACCGGTCCCATTCCCCATAGGGATGTATATTAGAGCGACTCAAGTTGTATGGAAGCGAAATTCGTGCAAGGTGTACCCCCCTCAAAATGAACATTGGTATTTTTTACGATGACATCTAAATCTTTCGGCTCTAGCTTTGACCTCTCGTGAGCTGGACCATTTTGAAAAGGGTCCATTTTTGCATGTTTTGATAATTTAAGAATCTGTTTCCGTACCAACATATACAAAATGGATATCATAAGAAAGGTTTTTTTAAGGCGCATTTAATTTTCTGACCCTCTACGGTCTTCATCAACATTCTTCGTGCCATTTAGTGTTAATCGTAAATATCTTCTATTTAATTCACACGTTAAAGAAATTGGGTAACGTTAAATCCCACATTACTCTGTGTGTTGAGTTAGAATCAAATTTACCACGAACGATTTCTATTTATAGTGTGTTTTTTTTTCTCTAGTCATTATTATAATTGACAGTTTAACTTTCAGGTAAAATTCAGGAAAATTTTCTGGTAGTCTGGTAACGATCCCTAATTTTTGTTGAACTTCTTAAAAATATTAAAGAATATTTTTTTTTTTATGTTTCTTAATAAGGGTTGTTCAGAAAAAAGTCTACTTTTTTTAAATGAGAAGCAACCTACCAGATATGTATTGACATTTAATTTAAAATCTTCTCAAGCTCACCGTGATTTTGAAACCGGCCCAGCTCTCGGCGTATTCCGCGTCAATGCTTAACACGAAACATTTTGGCAATCTTAATAATATAAATCAAGGTAGATTTTAAGGGATGGGTGTACAAAACTTTTTTCATGAGTCAGTAAAACAAATGTCAATTAAAATTGTTCAGTTTTTCCATTATTTAAGTTTTGTGTATCCAATATTTTTAACAATAATTTATATTTTATTTTAAACAATGGAAATTTTATTTAATTTTTCTTTTCTTTTTAATTTCAATTTATTTTTTATGAAGTTTTATTGTAATTTGCAAAACTTAAATTGATTTTTAAAATTTATTTGGTGTTATATTTTCATTGTGTTTTCGAAATTAAGAACAATTTTTAATTTAAATTTACTTTTTCCTTGGTTATTTTAGTTGCGTTACTAATTTAAAAACTTTTTAAGTAAACATGAAAAATTAGCAAACAGTTAACCTACAAGAATATATCCCCTGACCAGTCTATTAAGAGCGAAACACTGCACTTAAACTTTATATATTTGTACACTGAGAGAATTATCTGCTTCGTATCAAAGAATTTTGGCGTTTAATTTATAAAGTTTCAATTAAAACTTTTCACTTATTGTAAGCTAATGCCAGTTTTCTAAAAATTCTATGAAAAATGGAATTTTAATTATGAAATGTGTTTAACACTAAATAAAGAATATTCATTACAATACTGATAATAAATATGAAGCTTTTCATTTAGTTTGTGTAGGATTTTTTTGTGATTTACTGAAAATTTACATTATTTTTCTTTCAACAGTGTCGAGATATTTTCGTTTTTTTTTTAATTTTTTACTTTTTACTACACACATGCAAAAATTATAAGTTTGCTGTTAGCTATCTAATATGCATAGACAACATTAGTTCAGACTAGAGATGTTACTAATATTCGGTTACTATTCGGCATGTTGTGACAATTCGGCCGAATATCGAGTAATTATACTATTCGTCAGAATCATTCGGTTAGAAGGAAATATCTTAAAAATCAATCTGTTTTTTCATCGAAAAATTTGACAAAAATCCGATTTTATTTTAGATGTCAAACACGGCTAAGTATATTGGTATCATTTTTGGACCTTATGGTCAGTTGAGGTTCATATATATTTAAAGTATAGTGTATTTTCATATAAATTTATATGAAAATTAATGTAGAATTATTCAGCAAAAATTCGGTTTAAACCGTTACATAAATAGTTCTGATAGTTGAGCTTTTGCCTTATTAACATAGTGTTTTGTGTTCGAGCCCGACTGTAATATGTTTTATAATCACATGTATGTTTTTACATCATGTCAGAATATATTAAAAATGTGTCAGTTGTCCTATGACAATGTTAGTATTAAATGATGCGGACCCTTTCATATAAAATATTCGACCATGCCGCATTATGACCTGTGCTGAGTGTCATCTCGTAGAATTAGTAGTATTTTGAAACTTTTTTTTTTAAGATTAAATACAAATGTGCTCTTTAAATATATTAGCTATCCTTATATATTTATGTACTTCTGTATGTTCAAATTTGATAAACAGTTTAAGCTTGATTGTCAACAATACCATTTGGGAAGTATTTAACCATTAAATTTATGTATTTTTTTATATTCCATAAAATGGGGTTAGATAAAGTTTTTTTATGGTAAATTTAAGGGATACAAAAATTATTGAGATATAAAATAAAAATAATTGCTGAGATTAAAATCAAAAACATTTTAATTTATAAAGTTTTAAATTCTATATTTTGGAAATCTTTTTTTTTATTTTTTGACTAACGAAAAGAAATGCCAAAAGTATACCTAATTTTTTAGATCGGAGCTGTTTTAACAAAATACTAAGAAATTTAAACACATTTAAATCTTAACTATTTCATCTACTTAAAGAATTTTCGACACATTTTGAAACTGATTTAGATGCCTCTTATTTCTCAAGGTTTTATGAATGGAGATAAATGATGGACATTGTTAGGTTCACTATACTCAAAAGCTACGATATGCCGAGTTTGACGTTGAAAAGTCTTCACCTAAAGAATTTAAGTAGAAAAATTAATAAAATTACTTGAAACTTACAAGAGTTTTTTCATTCTATTTATCTTTTTTGCTTATAGTTTTTAACTTTCAGATTGCAAGCCAATACAAAAAGGAGTTACTAGACATGGGAGATACATTCACTAAAAAAATAATTTTCATATGGCTTCTAGGTGAAAACTTGTATGGTGGTTAAGAAATGAAACCAATATTTTCCAATTTTTAAGTTTCCCAAATTTTTTCAATAAGGTTTTACGCCGATTATTGAAATTAAGTTTTATGAACAGTATTTAAAAAACGATGAAATTTTATACAGTTTCAGGTATATCAAGTTGATGTCCTCGCACCAATAACTGGATACGAATATCCAAACTTAAAGGAATTGGCGTACATTTTTTGATTCTGATATTCACAATTGTATCTGTAATTGTTGAACTGAAGATGGCATTTCTTATGAATTTCTTAAACATTCAACTGACAAATTTTTGGAGGAATTGGCTCAAGTTTTTAATAAAATATATGATAATTATAGAATATATAAAACCTTTGGAACCAGCATTGTCTGACATTTTCTTAAGATTTTTGGGTGTTTTATTGATTTTTTAAGATTTTCTGAATTAAAGTTCTTTATATACTTATGAAATATTATTTATTCTATTAACTTTGTTTTTTAAGTGTAGCTTTTATTAGTTTTTTACTTTAGCTTTTTTACGACATTTATTTATTTTTTTTTTTTTTTGTCTTTTCTGATAATTATGTATAAAAGTGATACAATTTTTGAGTACCTTGGTTCTTCTGTAGTCTGTTGATGTTGAGTACCTTTTTTTCTTCTGTAGTCTATATGTTGGCTTACAATCATGGTTGACAAACACTACCTTTTCACTGTAACGGTAGTTGCTGCTACGACTAGTAGTTGTCTGCTACGCCTATCTCAATACCGATATTAGAATTTTAAAACTACGATTCAAATAGTGGCAGGTGTTTTCTCATAGCAAAGGGTTTTATTTACAAAATTTTACAAATATAATTTTTTTATATCTACAAAATACCGTTATAAATCGATATTTCGGTTATTTGAGCGTTATTTTAACTTTAGTTCAATATACTTCAAAATCAAACCGGTAAGATTGCAAAATAGGACCGGTTATACTTTAATTATGAACTACAAGTACCGTTATTATGAAAAGGTATTGAGTACCAGCACTGCTTAAAATCTAATAATTATAACTTTGTTTTTTAGTACTTTAATAAAAAAATATTAATAATCATTACAAAACAAAAAACCGTAGTTTTTAATTTTTTGTGCATTAAATTTTAAAACTCATTTATATTAGAATTATAAACGGTGTTAAAAAATAAAAAAAAAGTGGCAGATTTTTTTCATTAAGTTTTTTATATATAATGATATGTTTTGTCTTGTATAATTATATATAAAAGTGAATAAGAATTATGTTTGATGAATTGTACCATATACACATGATCATATATAGAAGAATATATGGTCATATGTATGCACAGCGCATACTTTTGGGACATTTATTCATTCCCCCGCATAGTCAATTGACATTTGCTTACTTTGGGGACTGCCCGCAGAGTTTTCATGCATTTTCATACATCTAGCGTATAATATGAGGACAATTTGTTCGAAACACCGCATATTTCGGGGACAATTTTGGCCGTGTCCCTAACGTATGCGCTATGCATACATATATATATATATATAGATCTATATATATTGCATATGTTCAGATATACAATATATACTAATAGATAACATACGATACAATAATATATGATTATATATTACGCCATATACAAAAATTTGCAAAAATTTAAAATAAGATATGAATACATATCGTAATTTATTGCCACACATATAAGCATATATAATGATATCAAGTTTTATATGAGTATATAGAAACTTTTTTCATCGGAAATTTCGTTTTAAATCGAAAATTTTGATGTCCTAAATATGTAAATAAATTTTAAGTTATTTACAAATTTCATTGATACATTTTGTATCTCTAACCCGTTTTATGGAAATGAAACATATATAACTTAATGTCTTTGAATTTAAATGTGTTTGAAATACTGTGTATCTAATTGTACCTCATTATATTAAATTTTATCAAATATACTATAATTAGATGTAAAACTCGAATAGAATTGGATCATTTTTTATTAAATTGTTAAAATTAAATATTCCCAGCCAGAAATTCATGATGATTCAAAAAACTAAGTACTATCAAAGCATGCAATATACCAAATCCAAAACGTTCTGAGAACGTTTGAAAAAAAACATTTTTAAATTACTTTAATAGCACTTTTTGAACAAACTTTACTGATGTTTATTGAAATAAAAATGATATCTGTGGAATTTTGATAAAATAGTGTAGTCAATAAAACTTTTAAATGTGGATACACTACACAAATATGTTATTATCTTATTCAAATTCAATTGTTTTTTTTTATACAAATTTTAACAAATATTATTTGCAAACGCTGGACATATCATAAAAGCAATTATTAACTAAATGAGAATTTTTCAATACTTGAAATTTTAAATACTTCTATTTTGAAATAACTAACAAAAATTAACTGTTACTGCAAAATTACATAAAAAACATTACAACATTTAAAATACCTGTTTTCAAAATACAGTAATTTTCTTCAGTTGTTTTTTAAAATAGCTGTCAAAATAGTCGCTTTTAATTCTTTTATTGAAAAACAACTGTAATTACAGTTAAATCTGCCATGTAGTAACTGTAAAATATTTTGAGTGTATACTCAAAAAGCTTTACAGTAGAATCTACTGAAAATGATAGTTAAACCACTGCAATTTCAGTTAAAAAGGCGACAAATGTTATTTCCGTTAAAGCAACAAAATTTGTAGTTGTTTTTAACTTTTAAAAAGCAACTAACAATTTTTTACTACAAAAAAACCACTAATACTAGTTATAACTACACAAACAACTGTCATGTAGTAACTGTAAAACTACATTTATACTACAACCAAAAACTAGTCATTTTTAAAAACTACTTGTATTTATCTGTCAAATTCCATACAAATTTGAAATCAAAAACTAGTAGTTTTTGAAAAAACTACTTCTTTTTGGGTCTGGTATAAATGTAGCATTAAAACTTTTTTGAGTGTGTGTTGTTGTATAATTACATGGCTCTAAGATGTTACACCAGCTTTTATTTGCGTGTGCGTAGGACCGACAATCTCAGCTAACTTTTCTTAATTTTACATTGCTCGACCATATTTCATAACTTTAAAAAGCCTAAAATAAAAAATAACTCAACAGCAATAAAATATAAATTCCCATCCGCATGAAAATTATTGTTAAAAATAAGAGATATGGCAACAATAAAAAATATGGCATTTTTTAAATGTCAAATGAAAAAAAAAACATAACTGTAAATTTGAGCTTATAGCATTTTTTCAAGAAAAATAAAGAGTTATATTAAACATTCAATGAAGATGGGTTGCCGAAAAATAATAAAAAATGATGACACCAACGAAGAAGCCACCGAAAAACAAAAGGTTTGTTATACTTTCATGTCTATAGATTTTTTAATGTTTTGTATAATTTGTTTAGATGTCCAAGATATTCTTAACTCTGTACTGATGTATGAACCGCCAGCATCATTAGAGCAAGCAGCAAAGAAGTCTAAATTGTCAACTTTAAGTAAACTTTCTGCTGGACCAATACCAAAACGTAGAGGTACGTCTAAGGTTGTCTAAAAACACCAAAGGAATTCCAAAGATGTTTTTTGATCGTATTTGGGAAGTCCAATGTTTGGTTTCTTTTTCGACATAATTTTAGTACAATTGGTGTCTCTAAAACAGTGGTGGCCAAAGAGTGGAATTTCATATTGTTTAACAACCACGCGTGATAGGAAATTCCTCTCTTTGGCCACAACTGCTCTAAAATTTATAAATAAAACAAATATTTTATTTTCATTATTTATTTTTAGATGCAATCGATGCCAGAGAAGATGAAACAACAACACAAAGCGTTATAGTCCAAACGGTTGTAAAAGAACAATATGGTAAGTTTAACAAATATTAATTTAGAAAATTACGACGTCTTGTCTGAACTGACCGCACAAAGAAAAACCGACAAGACGGCATCGATAGCAGACATAAAAAGAAATTTAAATTCAGTGTCAGCAATAAATGAGCTGGAAGATTTTACCAATTTGACAACAAAATACAAAAGGATCAAGAGTTAGCTGCATCTTTTGTAATATACTTTTATACACACACTTTAATTTCATTACTAATATTTTATTTTTTAACAGCGAGAACTAATGCAGTTCAAACCCAGAACCAAAGGACTTTATGAAGCCATTGGAGGGGTTTTAACCGCTTTGATGTCACACGAACTCCAGCTTTTATTTAGTGGTTGTGGCAAACCAAATAAAGGGGTGGCCAAACTAAATTTTAGGGCAACGCAAATGTATAAAGTATTAAATGGTAATTTGTATTAAGATACTTATTTTTCTAAATTAAAATCGTTTTTATTTTTGCAGACCATCTCCTAAAGCAGTTTCAAAATGAAAACCAGAGTTCCATTTTGTCGAAAACTAGCCGCTGGTTGGCTGCAGCAAAAGGTCGTCAGAACCCTACACCATGAAATTCACGTATTTGTCAATTACGTTTTAATGTAATAACTTTTTTACTTTATTATTTAAAAAAATTCAATTACTAATAAAATATAAAAAATAATTAATGTGTTTTAGCACTGGGAAATTACTTTCTTTTCGGTATTTGGAGTAGTACTGGAAAATTATTCCACATTTTGTATTTAAAATTCTATGGAAGCAGTCAATTTTTTGCATTAAATGCACTTTAAAATCATTATACTTTTTGGTTTTTCAAATGTTTTGGAAGCGTTTTATAAAAACAAAAGACGTAGCGCTTTACAACTACCTTTATGTTTGGTTTTTTGTAACGTTCTAAGAATACTTAAAATACCAACATGAGACCGTAAATCTGGGTTTTCATTTGAGTGCCCTGAGAACACTATAATCATTAAAAAACATGTTGCTTTGGTAACGTTTCAACTACCATACGTAGTGCTTTCAGAATACTTTATGTTTGTTAATTTCTGGCTGGGTATTATATCCCAAGTGATACAATTTAATTGAACCATTTTTCAGATCAAATTATATCCTCTAATATGTGAGCAAAATATCTCGTCATATATATTTTATATAAACTTTTTTACTCAGGTATACTTGTGATATCTATATAATACATATAATATATTATATATAAATGTGATAGAATTTGTTTGGTTTTATTGTATCATATACTCTTCTATATATTTATACACGGTATACATATGATCTCATATTTAGCTATATCAAGTATATATGATGACATAAAAATCGATATACTTATGATGATATTGAGCGCAGTATTAAAAAATTTCGTAAAAACTAATTATGAGATGTAAATATATATCGTAACGTATGGGCACATATATATTATATCAAGTTGTATCAAGCTATATATGACTATATATGAAATTTTCGATTTTCAATTAAGAAAAAAAAAAAATAATTAACAAGAAAAAAACCGTTGTATATCGAGGTATGTGGAAAATATCTCGAGAAATAACAAAATCGTGTACTAGTGAAATCGTGTAATAAAAGTATAGCAAGGGATAGGCATGTTTTGGTGGTGTGTAATATATAATTTAAATTGTGCAAAATACAATTATATTTATAATCTGATGTAGCTTTATTAAATCCAAAAACTATAATTTTAACATTTTTAATCTTGAAACTTAAAACTTATTAACTGAATCATAAATGATATAAATGTGACAAAATATAACAAATTTTAAAAATGTTTACCTCAAAATGTAAAAAAATTTCAGAATTCATTATATAAGATGTTTATAAAGTTAAAAATGAAAATTTTCAACAGCATGTGAGAAACTATTTTAAATATCAAATATCACACAAACGATGTTTTAAGAGACCAATCTGATACATATAAGGGAAATAAAGTAATGAACATTAATTAATCATCATACCAACTTTTGTGCACAATTTACCAGCATAAATATTTAAATTCATCTATTTTTTTGCCTTTAATAAATGTTCATCATTCTTTTGTAGCCTAATAAAAGGACATTTTATTGAATTTAACTCCTTAATTTTTGACCTCAAAAACCATAAATAAAAACTTTCAAGTTGTCAATTAGAAACCCACAAAGTTTTTTTTTTTCATTATTCCATTTTCCTTATTTCAATCGTAGAATATTTTTTAAAAATTCAAGTTGAGCGTAGCAAATCCTCTTATCATGACCACCTGTTAGGACAAAAAAAAAGGAAAGGAAGAATGCAATGAAAAAATGCAAAAGAAGAAATTCTGAAAACAAAAATAAACCAAACAACTCTAAGGAAATGATAAATGGGTTTTCACGCTGCCAGGTGCTTTAAGTCCCCAATAGTTAGTTAGGTTTGGCTGTCAGCTTGAATGCCTGGTTGGTTGGTTTGGTTGGCTGGCTTGCTCACTGGCTGGGGTATATAACCGACTACTATGATGCAATGCGACAAATGCACTTCTCCGGTGGCAAACAATATAATGATGCCATTGCAAATTTCAATTCTTGCCTGTGGTTACTGACTTACCCTCTATCACTGGCCATACCAGCAAATAATAACAACGAAACCAATGAAAAATATTGCATGTATACATACACATACTAAAAGGACAGCAGCAACTCACAAAGTGTGGCACTATGGATCAGGCAATTAATCTATTTGAATCTAAGAGATTCATAATTCGAACATAAAATTATATTAATAAAGATTATTAGTTTGTATTCGCCAAAGGCGATCTCAAAGTTTATCGGCCAGAGAAAAAAAAACAGGCAAAATGTCAAATATGGAAAATTGTTACTCGTATTTTGTAAATGGTACTGTAGTTTAACTAAAAAAGTCTTCTTTAATCTCACAATACATTATTTTAAATTATTAAAAAATTAAGCAGCTTAAAATTTTAAGAATTTTACTAAAAACTCTAATAATTTATTTACAATATGATTTGAAAAACACTTATTCTCATAAAAAATCATCACTAAAATATTTGCTTGAAAAAGTAAATGTGAAACAGTTTAATTGGAATAACATATAATTTCTAAAAATAGAAACATTGTTATGTTGTTTGTGTGTTTGTATGTAGGAAAGTTTTAAGTTTTAAGTCATGTATTGTAGGAAGTTTTTAAGTCATGTTATGTAATGCAGCGGGTAAGAGTGGATACAAATTGTTTGCCTTTTTTCATGCAGCGCATATGTATAACTACCCTACCCTATGAGGAGTCAATTTCCCTTAAAGGACATATCCCGGACTGGCTAATGCAGGGCCTATGAGGAACTAGTATTGCCAATGATGTTTGTTAAATGATGTCAATTATATTTAATGAACTGGTCCCTTGACCTATTAAATAAGAATAACCTCTTAAGACGTTTTTTAAAACGGTAATATTTAAACCACATTTATACTACAGCTAAAAGTAGTATTTTTGAAAACTATTTGTATATAATTTTCAAATACCAGATAAATTTTAATAAAAAACCAAAACGATTTCAACTGACTTCTTGTTGAGATTAAGATTTAGTTAATCTGTTTTTGAAATTTAATTATTATGGGAATTCTTTAATTAATTAATTGCTTGTTTGCCATCAAGTACGCACAAGCAGAATTGGATGAGGCGATGACTCGCTTGCTTTGCAGGCAGGTGGTTGTCGGATCGAACCTCGTGGGCGGTAATTCATACAGAATTCTTTTTAAATTCTTATTTTTTTTTAAATTCATTCAAAATCTATTTTTTAGACATATCACTTAACACGCACCAGGAGCCCGAAATGTGCAAATACTTTACCTTCAATGACAACGCAATGTTAAAGTGATATGTCCCTTTCATAGAACAAGCTCCGATCCCGGACATGTCACCGCATCAGTCATATCCTGCGTGTCGTCAGGGACATGTCCCTTTGCCCGCACGGTACTTACAAAAACAACTTTGTCGAACAAAAATAATGAGTTTTGCCGCCGAAACTTTTAACACATTGTTTTCAAAGTCTCAAAATGTCGGTGGATACATACAAAATGGGTATATTATTTACACCTTACAATTAAGCACTCCAAGTCGTATAACATAAATTCACTAAATAAACTTGAAAGACTTTACACAATCTGTACTGATTTTATGCCACCAACAACTAAAAAGATCTACGGTGTAAATGCTTTGAAACCAAGTGTTTTAGATTTTTACTTTTTCGCAGTTTTTTTTGTCTAGCAAATGGAAGGCCCTTCACGTATCGAATTCTTAGAAAGTGTAAACAAAAACCTTAAAAATGATGCGTAGTTTGAGTAAGAGCTTTACAAAAATTAAAAAAAAAAGTTGAGATGATTTTTTTCAAAATGCACATTTTCACATGGCACATTCAGAATTGTATTGCCGGGATATGGGTGAGTAATTTTAATATTTTAAAATTTTACACATATAAACCCATATAAATTGATCCCAAAAAAGGGTCATCTGTATGTATCTAATTGTATTAAATTGAATATAATATGATACAATTTTATCCGAGATATTTCCATAACCGGAACATTAAATATATCTAGTGGGATAAATATATTCAATTAATATGGAGTAAAATACAATTATATCTCATTTGATAATTCCAGAATATAAACACATAAATTGATCCGAAAATGTATATAATTATATCAAAATTTAGATATAATATGATACAATTTTTATCTGAGATTTTTCCATAACCCTAACATTAAACTTATATCTAATTGGATATAAATAGATCGATTTTACATAATTTTAGCCGATAGTGGCTATGCTTTTGTGACTTAAATGACTTAAATGAAGGCTAACTAAATGTTTAAAAATGATCAAGAAAAAATTTAGTGTTTCAAAAATCATTACTTGAAAATGATTTCGATATAAAATTGATATGGTTATATGTGATGTCATATGTAATAAAGCCTTAACTTGCAGATAACTTAGTTTGATATTGAACTTTACCAAATTATGACGGGATTTTCAGTATGACGTCACATATATTTTATTACGACTTAGCATGGGATCATATATAATCATATCGATTGGATTTTATTATATGGCTTTATGTAGTTAGTATATATATGATAACCCATAAAAGTGCTATTGAGCACATACAAAAATACGCTTCCAATATTTGTTTGTCCCCAACCACATATGCAAGTTTCATTAAAATCTGCGGATTCGTCACTTTAGTTTCATTGTAAGTCTAATTTTTAAAATTCGTTTGTTAAATGCGTACACGTTGATTCGTGATTCGTTGTCCTTTTATCTTTTCATTCCCGTACGACAAAATATGTTTGTTGGTTACAATTAGATTGACAGAATTGTTAGTGTCTCTAAAAAAAACGCATATTTTCCAAGTTCGAAATAATGAACATCTTTTTTTTAATTAATCTCAAAAATCGTGTGAAAAATAAAACAAAAAACCAGAAATATTTCATTTAGAGTTTGGTCGAATAATTTTAAAATACGGCCGACAAAGAGTTAACATATTTATAGTGATTTTTTTATTTTGGACATATATTGGTTAAGCAAAATTTGTTCCATAGTGCAGAAGTACAAAAAACAAACTGTATGTAATTACTATTTTGTGTGTATCTGAAAGTGTTGGACAGTAAAGAATGAAAAATATATTGGCAACAAGTTAAGAATAGCAATGGCCTGAATTTAAATTACTGCATACAGTTAAATTTCAAACTACGTCTCATTGTGCTTATGGATACATAACAAAAGCTGAAGAAGATAGCCAAACTAAGTTACGCAAACCAACTTAAAAAAAAAAATACCACAACGGAAATAAACAAGTGCACAAGAGGACCAACGAATTGTGACTTATTCATTTAGGTTGCCTGTTGCCAAAGAAAAGGGGTGACAAAGGCAAATTGTGTAGGTGTTAAACTCCTAACTTTACCTACAAAATAATGTACTTTTAAATTTTTATTTAGTAACAACTTTACTTCCGAACTAACACACCAGCCTCAGTTATATAAAGTCCTTGTGTTTTTAGTGACTTCAGTTGAACTGAAAAATAACAACTAAAATATGAAACCAACAAGTATCCACAGTGGGAAAAATCACAAAATGTTTGAAAATAATTCGGCCGTTTCTTATTTAGTGGTCGGATTGCAATGAAATGTGCAACAGGCATAAATGCCGTAATATCGCCAAAATAGGGCACTTTTTGCAAAAAAAAGTGCTTTCCATTTTTTTGTTTCTAAACCGATTTTTGAAAAACACATTGTAATCTCCTAGTAAAGACTAACACAAAAGACCTTGTGTATAGATATTTAAATTTAAAAATGTGAAACTCCAAATTTGGTCAGACTCGGGTTCAGTTTTTTGCGAATAGTGGGACG